>JAGPOW010003642.1:100182701-100247696 GCA_030014935.1 Caiman crocodilus | reverse complement strand
TTGCTCCTACCTTGGGCGTCTTTAAGAGTAGATTAGATAGGTACTTGGCTGGGGTCCTGTGACCCTGGCACTCGTTCCTGCCATTGGCGGGGGGTCAGAATAGATGGTCTGCTCTAGGTCCCTTCTGACCCTAGATACTATGATAAACTTTTGTGGTACCTAACAGTTATTCTGTGTTTGTGTTAGCACAATTTAAATAAAACCATTCTTCTTCCAGCCCCCCAAGTCCTTTTACTTGCACACCTGGCATAAACCAGCCTATTTATGAGCATCAAATAACTGTATTTTAGAAAACCGTAGCTGTCAACTGAAAAAAGACGGAAATTAATGGCAGAAGATGCAACAAGAAATGTGAGGCTAGTTTTGCCAACTCTATGAAAAGGCAACAGGCCTTGTTAGCTCTTCAAGTTGTCCAGTTTTAATTTAAAAACCAACTGACTCACAGCTTGCAGAGTTTTCAATAATGAGAGACTATTTATTTAAGGGCCCTGGTAGCCAAAAAAACACCCCAAATCCTGCAAGTACAACTATCTTTAGCAGAGGTTAAGATATTTTAGTTCTATATTATTGTAGCCATTAAAGTGTAGTATTTAAACCCATGCTTTGATTCATATTAACTTTCACCCGTTAAAACCACTTTTAATTAGATTTAACTCTAAAGAACCAAACCAGGAGCTGTGACAAACACTAAATATTTCATATTTAGAAATTAATATATGCCTTAAAATAAATACCTAAATATGTAATTTAAAAAACAGGCCTGTACATTATGTTAAAATGAATGGGTCACAATATGTATTGTCCATACAAATATTTCAGTATGTTATCATCAATCTGAGAAAATACTTATGGTCCAAAAACACCACTGAGAAGACAAGAAACAAAGAACAAGAGAGGTGAGCAAATATAAGAAAAATAGATTTTGCAGAAAAAAGCAAAATGATACCTGTTTGAGATCCAATGTAATGGTCACATAATGATATTCTATCCCATTCTGGATACTAGGACTCTGCCACCAAGTGTTCTTGCCATCAATTGCATTAGATATTGGATGTCGATCTATTGGATTGGCAGAAATACATTTTAAACATATTTTTAGAATTGTCACCAATGGAGCAGCTTAGTTGTAGCATTTAGTTAACACAACATGCATGTATATGGTTGAATATGCCAACTGGGTGAAATTCATCCTAATACTGTTTGTTAAGACCCTATGAATTATCCTAAGCACTGCTTGCATCCTAGGTGACAATATTTAAGAGGTCTTGTTTTGGCTTGTATGCATGGTTTGCATTGTAGTAATCATCACCTAGTAACAGCAAAAAATATTTTTCTTGCCAAATTAGCTTTGTGATCCTATTTTGGAAAGTTATACAGCTACAGTTTTAAAGAACATTAAAGATCTGCTTCCACATCAATAGAAATTATGACTTTAGCTGAGTAAGACAACATTTCTAGGGGAAAAATAAGCAGATAATTCAAACATCATCTGTATCCAACTTCTGTTTCTAATATAGAAGGAATGTATTTTTCTGAAGGTATTACATATCCAAAAAATATAACCTGTTTACTGAGACTTCCTAAAAATGCATTTTAATTACACACACATGCACACAATGCAGCATCCATACAAATGGACTTTCTATCTATCTACATACACACATACACACGCAGCGTATATGAAAGAAAACACACACTTGAAGAAAACAGAGTTATTAATTGATCTTAGATGTTGGGGAAGAGGAGGTTGGGATTAATCATAAATTGAAGAATATGTTGGCTTTTTATCCATTTTTTCAATCAACTACCCAGATTGATAGTCTTTCTTTCTATAGTTTATTTTTTATCATGTTAGCAGTCTGTAAAGGACAGGAATTCTGCCTCATTAATGAAAGCCAGAATGTCTGAACATATTTAAAGATACAATTAAAGTGCTTTGTGGGAGTGAAGGAAAGTGTCAGTCTTAAAACTGGAAATGCCAGAAATGTATTTAAATATCAAATGATTCAGTGGCATTAGTGGGCATCAACATTTGTATATTACATTACTAGTGGTAGAAATGGCGATATTGTTAGCATTAGCTTTATAATTAAAAAAAACAAAACACAAAGAAAACCTTGTGCTCTAGGCATTGTGCTCTAGGCATTGACACCTAACAGCTCTGCTCATCTTTATAACTACTGGCTTTAAAAGGGCTCTAGCAAAAATGATGTGTAAATCAAACTCAAGTTTCCTAGGTGATTCTGATAGAAGTTGTCTAATTGGAAATTTTGATATCAGTCCTCAGGTCAAATATTAAGGTTGTCATTAAGGTTGTGTATTAAGGTTAGTCATGAAAAGAAAGGTTGCAAGGTGAATCAACAATTAACTGCAATACCCATCATGAAAGTTTAATCATAATTAATTTGAAAAACACTGATTAATTGCTGGCATGCATTCCATACTTAAACAGGAAGAGAAATAATATAACATTTGTAAAAGGGATAGAACTGCAAATCTAATCCAAGGACCAACCCAACTGATCAATGACAAGGGGGATAGCTTAAAGAGTGGGTCCAAACTGTGCTCTTTAATTTGGGATCACATGTGATTAACCAGGGAGTTTGTGTTAATTTCCTTCTGCAGTAATTAAGGGGAGGCGTTCCAAATTCATGTGTTCCAATGGGATCATTTAAAGTCTGGTTACATTACATGGCACTTTTCTTAACAAGCTATCTCTGTTTAAATAAGGCACTTCCTAATGCCAAATGAACGTTTTAACAACCTTAAAATGTGAAGTGGTTGGCAATGTCAGACCAGGCATTCAAAAGCCAGGCAGATGCAGGTTAACAACAGGGTAAGATAAAAACTGGTTGTGCTTTTCTTACAGAAATGGGGAAGCAGTGGCTAGGTGTCTACTATCTCTAGGTATCCAGTGTAGGACACAGGAAAGAAAAAATCTGAAACCTTTGATGTGTGTGTGCGTATGAATTGTTTGCAACTTGAAGAAGTTGTCTGAATTTCCAGTATGTTAGTGTTTTCATATGGAAAGAAAGAATGACACAATCTCTCAAGTTTTATTTTAAGTTTTTTCCAATGCTTTTGAAAAACACTGAAAAACTTCCTGGATGGTACATGCTGAAGAAGTGGAAACTATTATTTAAATTATGTTATCATTAAAACCAAAATGATGACTGCAGAGACACCTAAGCCATCCTTTCAATGAACTAGATCAGATGCCAGACATGCTGTCTATCACTGTAGCACAGAGCTCCACATGGGCTAATTTAACTTGCTGAAAATCCACTAAGCAGCAAGGTAAAATAGCCTACATGGAAATCCAAATATTTCAAAGTAGCCAAGCCAATGACCTACAGTTTCTTCTTCTCTTCATTTACTTGCCACTCTTTTGGATGTAAAATCCCAGAGCAAGAAAGATCCTGAGGCCTTGTTACATTGCACTTTGAACTGTTCAAATGCTGACCAGGGTTAGGGCCTCATTACATCTTACACAGTGAGCCACACACATTTTGATGGGTGTTAGAGCTAGCTCAAGTTTGGAGCTGTCACCTATTCAGGCCAGCAGAGGCCTGGAGGACTGAAAGAGAAGAATCCCACCCTCCCCTATTTCAGGCTTTCCCCCTCCCTCCCAGGGCTTCTCCTGTTCTTCCCTACCCTGGGGTCCCCTCAGTGGTCCCCCTTGCATCTCATTGCTCCTGGGGCATTACTTACTTGTGGCTGCCTGTACTGTCTGTCCTAGGGAAGCAGGCAGGGAAAGGTTAACATGCTTCCCTGGCCACTGCTTCAGCCAGGCTGCTGCTCTTCTGGCCCAGAGAGTAGTAGCTGCTGCAGCAGCACAGGCAGTCACAAGTAAGTGGGGGGAAGAGGATGGTGGGGCACTGAGCAGGGTTCTGGGGTGCTGGACAGGGCAGGGAGAGAGGCAGTGGGTAGGATCAGGGCCAGTCAGGGAGTGGAGGAGGGTGGGATGTTTATGTTAGGGTGTCACCTAGAGTGGCTACACCTTAATGTACCATGAGCTGGTAGCATGGATCATAGATAATCTTGCCCTGCACTGGAGTGACATAAATTTGAGCATATAATGAGTGCTTAAAACCAGCTTTAGATGTTAATATGCAGACAGTTCAGGTGTTAAGAATTCCAGAAGCTGCCCAAAATTGCCATGTAACAAGACCTTTAGTGCTAGCTCCAGTTTGGTGTAGTCCCACATTAAGGCTAAAGACCTTCTCTGTCCCCCATCTGCAAAACTGTGACCTGCCACTAAAGGACTGATAAGCAGGGGTCTGACCAGGAGCTACAGCTGGGAATTGCCACTACAGGGCTTATGAACCAAGACAGACTTCTATCCCTGCTCTATGTGGGGGTCAAGGGAGGGGAGAGACGGGCTGGTGGGGGGCAGAGGGACATGAAGCTGGGTGATGAAGATTTAATGGGATGGGATTAGGTAATGAAATGGAAGGTGGAAAAAATGGAGGTGGGGGAAGGGTAGTGAAGTGAAGAAAGTCAGTCACTGAAGGAGGAAATAAAGTAGTAAAAAATATAATTTAAAAATAAATCAAGAAGTCAATTCAAGGTGTAATGTTTTAGTAAATTGGGATTTGAGATTGGGGTGTGGGGACTGCTGCTCCTGCCTCCCATGATGGTTGGGGGGTGGGAGCAATGAGAGAAGACATTTTGGGAGTAAGTATTGTCCCTGGCCTGGTAAGGAACCCCCACCTCATGGGGACCAAATCCGTCCTTTATTTTGTCCCATCTCCCTCCCACCCCTGCCCCTCCCCCTAGTTCCCATCCATGCCCTGTGACTTAGCTAGCTGGCATGTGCTCTAAAGGCTGTTTGCACAGGATTGCACCCCTGGGGGTGGGAAGGTCTTGCCCCAGGGGCAGAAGGGGGAATTTGTTCGGCGTTATAACTGCCCCACCAGGCAGTAGAGTTCAGGGTGTGGAACATCGTCCACATAGAGCAGGAGGAGGGTGGCAGAGGGATGCTGGAGGACTGCAACTTGGGGTGCTCATCTGTTGGGAATAGCCATAAATTAATAAAACACAAGCTGTGTAATGTGGATCAGACATATACCTCTCCTGGAGTGTCTTAATTTTAAGCTGCCTCAAGTATCCTTAAAACTAGTTTCATGTGTTAATGTGTAGATAATCCCAAGGTTAAGAGCCACCTAAAATTAATTTGTAAAAAGTCCCTAAGAAAAAACTAAAAAGAACCCTCCCACAGAAATATTTCTTCAAGACTGTTTTTTAACAGATCAAAACCAAGATTGCATACATACGATGTGAAATTTTACTGTCCTGATGACAAATACGACACTGGGGGTTTCTTGCTGGTTGTCCAGGTACATGTTCAACCAGTTTGCAATACATTTCAGGTTCTTTTTCACCACAGGTAGCATTGGTTGTGATGACAGCACTAGTAGCCAAATTCAACACTGCTGGAAATAAGCCTGGAAAAAAAATAGAAGAGAGAGAATAGAGTAAATTTGGTAGTACAACTAGAAATGTATATGCCACGTATTAATTTGTAAAACAATAAAGTGAAAGACCTAATATTCAATAGCTACATATATTATAGAAGAATATATATATATAGCCACCATTTGGACTCCTTTATATTTTTAAACAAGTTTAAGACATCAAATTAAGGGCTATTATTAAATGGATCTTCTTACTTATTCTCCTCTAAAACATACATTTGAATGAGCTGCACTGCTGTATTACTTGAAGAACAAGGTGCAAAGATGTGTATAAAGAATCAGCCAAGAAGTTATTTCATAATCAGTTCAAACTCTCTAGTGACTGAGTCTGAATGTTCTTTGAATTACATATGCGAATGAATCATCTCTTTATTTTTCTCTTCTTTTTCTTTTCCATTATTCCTACACTTCATTTTCATCACCAGGGTAGACTGTTACCCAGCTTGTTTTGCACATTCCATAATTTATATTACATTACATTTTTAACCATATTGCTGTTCAATGGAGGTTCTTATATAGTGATCATTGCCATAGCATCTGAACACCTTTTAGCAGCACATGCCATAAACTAATAATGTCTGTCACATGTGGCTTGTTCTCTCTCTCATCCTCTATCCAGGAAGTGTGTACAATATTAGCCTTGATTTGGCAATTTTTAGGAGTGATTACACTACTGTATGTATTGCACCCTGCGATCCTCATTCAGTAAAGCATTTTAGCCCATGTTTAACTTAAAGCAATTGTTTGTGTGCTTTGCCAGATTATATGCAATATGGTAAACCACACAAGAAGCTATAAGAATTATAAGCCATAGGAGGAACAGTCATTAAATCAGGCCTACTCCCCCATATCAGCAACACTGACCAAAGCCTGTGAGCTGTGGAAAAAATGATTTGCTTGGGCAAACTGATGTGTTAGGTTGAGCTTACACATTAGCCTTTCATGTCAGAAATAAATCAGTTTTACATCCTCAAAAATATACTTTAATATGGCTTCAAGTTAAACAAAACCAAACAAAAGACGTCCGGGTATAGCTGGTTTGAACTGAGGGTATCCAATCCCAATTACTACTGGGGGAGGTTTGAAATGTGCCTTCCCCATACCTGCTTTATGTGGTTTAATCAACTAATAACTAACTATAATGAACATAAATGTAAATGTAACCACAAAAACAAGGCTTTTGCCAAGACTGGACTTGAATTGTTGCACATTTATGAAGCTCCCTTGGTGATATAGCTCTCCACCTTTTCCCTGATGTATTGTGCTAGCTGAATTAATACAGCATCATTCAGCTGATTCCTTTTGATCTGCTAACTCTGTTCTCCTTACTGTTCCTGCAATTAACCTGTGTGCCATTTAATTTCTGAGCTTGGTGGTCATGGTACAGTTATCCTTTGACATTAAAAGTTAGCAACTCTCATGTTCACTTTAAAACCATGTTAAACACATTACTTGAGCAAGGCTCCCAATTAGGTACTAACTTGTCCAATTTGTACAGTCAGTCAATCAATAGCTGAGATTTTCATTGAATTTGCAGTTTTCTGCTCCTTTATAGATTACAGCCTACTTTCATTACATTTTAAAATGTGTATGGTTATATCTGCTGTATTTCTATTCAAAGCATTTACTGGTGTTTATTGCTATCTACATCAGGGTTATGTGGCAAAGAACCTAAACATTGAATGAGCTGTGATTCTCTGTAGAGAGTCTCCAATTTGACTTATAGCCTTGTTACTGCAACTTGAGGACAGGTAATGCTAATAGCATAAAAGCCAGAAATCATTGCATTTAATCATGAAGACCAGCATAACAACTGACTTCCTAGAATGGGAGCCTAGTGAAAAGAGGAAAAGGTATCATGGGGAAAAAAATTACAGACCATGGTTTGGGAAAATAAACACAAAACTAGATTGAAAAAGGTAAAACAGCAAAGAAAAAGATTCCAGCAGTCCTGTCTCACACTTTTTATACACATTGACACTGTATTTTATTTATATGAACATACATGTTAGTGTGAGCACACGTTAAATAATGATCACCAAGGACCAAATTTTGCATGGATACTAATCCATTAATTTCAGTGCAACTCAGGACATAATTGGACCCCAAAGTCTTGCATATTATCAGAGCAAACACAGACAGCTGTTGTTAGACGTCTCACTGAAGAGACATTGTCAAGGTCCCACTGCTTCAAATAGAATAAAACTTGTCACTTTCAATCCCTGGCTGTTTCATGAGAAAGAAGCTGACAGGAAGAGGGCAGAAGCCGCACCAAGTGCACAAAGCTCATTTTAAAATGCAGCCAGCGCTCTAGGTTTGTCACTTAGTAAGCTGCCTTGCCTTGACGCTAAGATTTTCTCCCACATTTAATGGACAAACATTCCAAATACTCTTTTAATACAACCCTTGTTTCCAAAAGATGCTTAGTTTTTTGTTTCGGTTGACATTTTAGAACTCTATGAATAATATTTTAAAATGTTTTATTTTTCTCTCCTCTGGCAAAAAACCTGTTTGCATCAGAAGAGAATCTTGAAAAGAGGCCATTTTTGGAACAAAAATGTTGGCCACCATTCCTAGAGCTAGGGTTGCATTTGTGAAATTGTGCATCAATAACCCTGGTTTGCTTTAGCAACATTGAGAAGCAATGAATGAATTTATTTGAAGGTGCATCATTTAGGATTCATTTTGAATTCTGGATATAGAAGCAGTTGCCAAACCCCAATGACCAGTGCCCAGAATATATGAACTTCAATTTATTAATAAACTCTCTGGACAAAATCTGAAGCTGCTTTTAAAGCCAGATATGGTTAGACAACTATTGGCCCTGGTGTATTTGGGTGGAGGATTGGTTGGAAAAGCCTCCATGGCTCAAGTCTAGATCACTTAAGAACAGATCCATGACTTAGTATCATCACCACCAATGTCATTAATCTCTTCAAAAGATAGTGCCATATTCTTTTGGCAAAATAATAGCAAAGCAGTGCTAACATGAAACAGGATCCCCAAAAGGGTGGCCAAGATTAAGGATGGTTGTGTGCGCATTACTTTTATCCCTGCAATAGATATCAAGGTTTGTATCAGACACATGAGGAAACACCTGCTGCAGTGCCTTTTCATGAGATGAGAAAGCTGCTGCTGAAGCACCAAGTGCTTTTACCCAGCTGGGCTAGGGACGGAAGTTGCACATAAACCAGAAACTGGTGTACACCTGTAACAGAATAGACACTCAGTGCACATAAACCAGTTTTAAATGACTGAAATTGTTTTAAAATAAACCTGATACCTAATGTAGTATCAGACTTAACTGATTTTGGTCAAACTGGTTGATGAAACTTCTGTCCCAGATCCCTTCTTGGTTCAAGTTAAATCAGAGTCTCCCAGCATGCTCTGTAGTCCTGGGCTGGGCTGTGCTGTCTGCTCCAAAGAGCAGGGCTGGCCCCTAGCTGGAGCAGTGAGAGCTGGCTGACAAAGGGGTGGGATGGGGAGGGAGGGAAACCTAGCTGGTGATGCAGCCCAGTCTACAGGGGGAGACTGCTCCCCTTACCCTTCCCCCCCCAGCAAGCCCCAGATGGGATGAAGGGGAATTAAAACCCGCTTTCCTCACTCAAATTTACTGCTGGCTGTAACTATGGACTACAAATCCCAGAGGCACCTAGAAGCAGGAAGTGATGAGCAACTCTGCAGAGTCCTGCTGCTGTGTTCTTGGACTAAAAATTTCAGCAATCTTGGGGGCAGCAGGAAGAAGAAGCAAACATACAGCTCATATTGGACATGCCAGAGAGCCATGCTCTTGTGCCCCCCAGCGTCTGGCCAGAGCCACTGCAGGAATGTGGCTGCATTTCATGAATGTCTGTTCACTTCTGTTTCAATTTAATCTTTGCAGTTTAGACTAACCTGCATGACTGAATCAATTCAGCCTCAGGCTTTTTGACCATCCTAAGCCCTGGAGAAATAATTCCAGCTGAGTATCCTCATAACCCATGGTCCTCTTCATACCTAAGTAAAGCCCAACATTTTTGGCCCATGGGTCAAATGAGCAATGCCAGGTCTATCCACACACCCAGTGGAGGCCCGGTCCATCCACACACCCAGTGGAGGCCCAGACCAGCCACACAAAAACAGCCAGGTGGCAGCCACAGCCATCAGGGAATTGCTCAGTTAGGGCACTGCCATGTGGGGCTGAGGCCCAATTGGGCTGGGCTCCAGTTCAATCCAGCTGTGTGGAAAAAGGACCCAAACACTTGGCATCGGGCCAGACTGGTTGGGAGTAATCCCAGGGCCCAATCCCTCTGTCACAGGATTTGGAAATTTGATGGCAGGGGAGCATCAGCAGTTTTCCTGTTGCCAAATTTCCAGACCTTTAGGGAGACCCAGAGATCAGATTTCATGGTTCTGCAGGCCAAATCTGGCCTTCAGACTGGGAGTTGAGCACCCCTAGCAAAGTCCAAAAAAGACTGTGTTTTAAGGATCAGCCTGTTTGTAAGTGTGTTCAAGGGGGGAGATTGCCATTTAAACTGACCCACAGCAACCAGGGTGAATAATACATTTCTGATACAGGCATACAATTCTAGCAGTTCAGAAACTGAAAGCATGTAAAAGCTTGCATGATAGCCAGGACTTTTTAAACTTTAAATGGAGATGCCAACACAGTTGTGAGCTATGACAGACTGTTTGCACATTCTTTAGTACCTTTCTGAAAGTTTTACATCCCACCTTTACAACAAAGGCAGTTGAAAAGAAAAATCAAAGACATGGAAGGTCATATTTTAGACACACATTCAAATAACTTCTCAGAAGGAAAAGCGAGAGAGAAATCAGAAGGAAAGGTCAGAGGGAGAGAGAAAGAGAGAGAACAAGAGCTCCAGATAGGAAAGGAAGGCCTGAGAATCTGTAGGAAAAGGAAGTGCCAGCCATACAGAGCTCATGCCCTCTGGCCAGATTTTTAAAGGTATATAAGTGCCTCTGTCTCAGTGAGCTGTGTGGGATTTAGACTCTGGGCTTTTCCAATTACAGACAACCATTCAATACTACTCTATGGACCCAATTCCTCATTGCCTAGAATCTTGTTATAGTCATTTGTTCTTGTAGAATGAAAACAAAGTACTACCAAATTAAGAAGACAGGCCTTCAGGCCCACTTTATATTGCTGTACCAGTCCCTACAATGAGAACCCAGTGCTGTTGGCTTACCCCTGGGCCATCCCTGCCAGGACAATTAACATACAAGTGTAGGATATTTTAACCATGCCTTCTTCTACTTTACTCTTTTCCTTCCCTTCTGGCATTGGCAGAAACCATCCTTACATTCATTTGTATCTGAGTAACGTGGCAAAATTATGGCAATTACATTTGGAGGAAGGAGTGAAAGAGAGTTTATGGTTAAGCTACTGGTCTGGGGCTCATGAGACTTAGGTTAGAATTTCTGGTCTGCTGTGGACTCCTGCTGTTACATTGGGAATTGAGGCACAAAGAGATATGCCTAATCTGTGAAACAGGCATAAAGAGTTGGAAACAAGGAAATATCATCTATTGTGGTTTTATTTAGCCTGCAAACCATTACTTGCCACTGTGCTCCATGTACATTAAACCCTGAGCTCACTGACTTGCTGCTTTGGGTCCCCAACAAGCTCTCCGAGGCTAGGGACAGACATTATACATAAACCGGTTTTAGTGATCCGAAACTGGTTTAAACCTGTAACAGATCAGATGCTCAGGGATATAATCCAGTTTGAAAATGGCTGAAACTGGTTTTAGATAAACCTGGTTGAATGTAGTATCAGACTTAACTGATTTGGGTCAAACCACTTTATGCAATGTCTGTCCCAGAACCCTCTCTGGTTTAAATTAAACCAAAGTCCCCCAGCATCTCAGATGCTTTGCAGCCCTGATCTGGGCTGTCTGCTTCAGAGTAGGGCTGCCCCACTCCTCTGCTTACTAGCTGGAGCTCCAGAAGAGACTGCAGGCGCAGCAGAGTCTGCCTGTCTTTCCCTGCCCCACCCCCAACCCATCACGCCCTGCCCAAGGAGTGATTCCCCCCTTCCCTCTCACGCAGCACAAGCCATAGCCAGCATGTGGAATATTGAGGTGTCTGTGTATGGCAGACAGGACAAAGGCAGAAGGGACAGTGTCTGCCTATGGCTTTTTGGAGGCTTTTTGAATGTCCCTCCATTCCTTCCTTGGAAAAAGTTGTTTAAGAGCTTGAACTAATGTGAGAGGCTTTTGTTTTCTTGATGGGCTGATAAACACTGTTATCAACTCCCTGTTGGTTCCCTTGCTGGTCAGGAACAGCCGGGGGGGGGGACAGGAACCCCTCCCTAATCAGAGGTCCTGCTGGGGCCTGGCCACACCCTTTCCCCAGCTCAGCACCATGGTAGGGAAGGGTGGGCTAATCTAGAGATCCCTCCCTGGATTGAGTCACTGCAGGTATGTGCCTGCATTTTCTCAGTTCAGAAGGAATGTCTCAACACTTGCAAACAGGTTCAGCCTAGCCAGGTTTGACTAACCTCCAAAAATTGAATCAATTCAGGCTCAGGATTTTTGAATGCCTGTCCCTATCCCAAAAGAATTTTGCAGTAAATGCTAACATCATGTGCCCTTTTTTCCTCTCTGACTACCACACTGCAGAAAGGAATATATAGATCTCAATTTCACATGTTTCTTCTTTGTGTATTAAGTATTTCCCAATCACCTGGGACTTGCACTCATTGACAATTAACAGAAAGGATGTCAGTGACATTTGGTCCTGCCCTATTACCTACTTATCTGTGAGAGAGAACTTTTCCCTGATTTATGCTGCCACAATGAGATAGCCAGAGGCACATGAGCTGAGGCCTTGCTCAGAAAAGAGTGCAGGGTGCAGCTGGTGTGAGGCATTCTCTATAAAGACCTCTTTCAGCTGTTGAATTCACTTCCAACCTCATCCAAAATAGATATGGCCATTTGACTTTCAAGGGCACACTGCAAGGCCCAGTTGACATCCCAAGTTATGAGAGACTGGAACAACTCTGGAGGCAAATCAAAAATAATAACTGTGTGTTCAGCTGTTGGGTGATTGTTGCATATTACATACAGAGTGGTAGAGATCATGGGGATAGTCACTGGAGCAGCCTATTCATATGGACTATTTTTAAATCATGTGAAGGAACATCTAAAGCAAAGGACACACGTTAATTGTATGGAGATGCACATGAATCCAGACCAATATATACCTTTAAAATTCGTTGTCTTGCCACTGTAGAATATAAATTTAGACACTGTAGTGTTTTTTTTCTTTTTCTTTTTTTATAACTAGTAGGCTGGTTACAATGCACTCAAGACATCCTTCTAGACATTTATTTTGGCAAGTGGCACATGGAGGTTCATTCCATTAAGAAATACTTGATTGTATTATTTATCTTTTCAGGAATTAATCAGGTAGGCACCCTGAAGATAGAAAAGCTCCATTTTGCAAGGGTTTCTGCAGACCTACAAGCAGTATATCTTAGAAATGTAGGAAAATATATATTACCACTTTTAATTTTTTTCATTAATGATTGAAAATTGTTTTCAAGAGAAAGTGCTATTGGGGCATTATGTTTCATAATCCTATTATTAAAGAATTAAAATTGTGGCGTTTTTTTCCTTAAAGGAAATTCCAATAAGAATACAATCTTTCTCTTAGCAAACCCCTATTTGGCACCACATTTCTTTCAATGTTTTGCTCAGTCATTGTCTCTTCAAAAAAACAAATAAAACAGTATGCCTAAATGCATCTAACTTTTCAAACCATTCTTCCAAGTCTGTAGACAACTTTGAAACATTTGTGCAATCAAGCAGATCTGTTTGCCACTGAATTTGTTTTAAAAAGACAAAAGGGAACATGCCAATATAAGATGTTCTAAGAAGCGTCACTGGGAAACAGAAAAGATACTTGTCTGTTGTAGTACTAAGCTATGCTAGTGTGTGGGAACACAGTGGGTAGAAAAACTGGGACAAAACAAAACAAAATGTTGCAGCAAAAATGGTTTCCAGCTGTGCACGGCAGGGAGTAACTTAATGCATTGGATCCCCAATGTAGATGAAGAGCTTTATACGACTGGAAAATAAGTCCAATCTGAAGAAATCACTGTCCAGACACAGCAAAACTTGCAGACTGGAAAAAATGACACTAAGCCCACTTGTCCAGCAGCAAACAAAATCAGAGCGCACACACTGTATTCTCAGTTCTTGTTTTCTTATTCACTTTAAGTAATATCTTCAGCTTCAATTCAAAAAGACATAAAAAAAGAAACTCCACATGTAAGATATTAATAGGCAATCTCATCTGGTGATAGCAATCCTTACAATTATTAAAAACACTTGAAAAAAAATATTGATTGTGTGGTAATGCTACCTTGTATTTCCATGGCTCCTGACTTCCAGGCTAGGGACAGAAATTACATGCAAACCAGTATTTGTGCTTGGAAACCATAGATTCAGAGATGCTAGGGTTCGGAAGGGACTCCAACAGATCATTGAGTCTGAACCCCTGCTTAGGCAGGAGAGAGTGCTGGGGTCACATGACCCCAGTCAAATGCCTATCCAGCCTTCTGTTAAAGACCTGCAAGGTAGGGGACAGCACTATGTTCCTTGGAAGCCCTTTCCAAATTTTGGCCACCCTTACCATGAACCAGTTCAAATCTGTAACACAACAGAAGTTCAGTGCACATAAACTGCTTTCAAAATAGCTGAAACTGGTTTAAGATAAACATGGATGGATGTAGTATCAGACTTAGCTGATTTAGGTTAAATGGGTTTATTGGGCTTCTTTCACAAATCTCCAGATTCAAGTTAACTCTCAGACTCTCAGTCCCCCCCTCATGCCAGGACCTCCCCTGCAAAACCTGCTTTGCAGGGTAGGCAAGCTAACTTTGGCCCAAACTGTCTGCTCCAGCCAAGCAAGGAAATCTGCTCTAGTGCCCCTTGGCTTCTGGCCTAGGCCACTGCAGGCATGTGGTTGCATTTCAAAAGTGACCGTCTGTTCACTTGCTTTTTGGTTCAACCTATGCAGTTTAGACTAACCTGCAAAGATTTAAATCAATTCAGCCTCAGGCTTTTTGACTGTCTGTATGTAACCCTAAGGACCTTGTAAACTTTACTCAACTTAATCACCTAACACTTCAGTTACCCCAACTTTTCATATTAGGAACCAAGTCAAAGAGATACTGGATCACTACTATTAGACTGATAAGAAATCTGTCATGCAGCCAGAACCCAGATATCCTCTCACACACCCATGGCCACAAATGAGTTTGCAAGGCAAAAATCACAACATGTAGATGGTAGATAAGAACCTGACTTTAATGAAGTCAAGAGCAGAAATCTCATTCAGTTAAACAAATTAAATTAAACAGGATTTAATCTAATAAACATTTTATAAAATAAAAAATAGTAGTCACCTGTTCTGTTCTAAGCAGGGAGCAACAAAAACAAATATATGACTAGAACCACGTATTAAAGGTTAAAGGATTCCTTAGAGGTTCTTCCCAAATTGCAAACCACTGAAATGTTGGAAGAATATTCCTAACAGCAGATGTATAGTTTAGGCAGGCCAGTAGACCTGCGACCCTTATTAGGCCTAGTACCTAGTTGGTTTGAAGTTAAAGGACCTCTGATCTATGTAGAAGGACACTCTGAAGGAATTCCCCATATTCTCTTGGTCTTGTTCTTAACAGATTAGTTTAACAGCTTCCTCATGCTTTACAATATGCTTGGAAAGGCTCCAGTCTTTGGACATTTACTACATCTGAGTTTCTAGAAGTCTCTTAAATGCTGGATCACCTCATGGTCCTGCCCACTCCCCACCACCATAGCCTGCATGACTCTTATTCAACAGAATAAAATAACTGAAATGATGCAATGAATAAGAAAAAAAATCCATGTAAGTGCTGTTTATAAACAAGGGATAAAAGGCCACAAACAGAGCTCCAATGCTATTCTGGAAAGATACACATTTTCCCTTTAGAGCCATTTAATTTTCCACATGAACACCACATTTTGTTTTGTCAAAAGCTACTCCTCGCTTCTGTCTCGACAAAGTTATTGTTTTATGCATGGCAAAGCATTGTTATGTGCCTGTCCTATTAGATGTGGCGAGATATCAGACACCAGGGTTTTATACTTCATTTGTGCTGGCTTGAAGTTACCATCAAAACCATCATCTACCAAGGCACTACACTGAAGAATCAAAATTACTCACTATGGCCTTGAGCCTCCAAGTACTTACAAGTTGTTCAAAAGGACTTGAATGTTTGCTATGTCCCTGTGCAAGTCAGAATAATGGAAACAGGTCAAAAACATGCACTTAAAGTCCTCTTCACTGAAGAGAAGCCCCAACTAAACTTGAAAGCACAAGGACAGAGTCCAGATGTAGAAAATTACCTTGCCCAAGAGAACATGATCGTATTTGATATCATCATACCCTTGGCTGCATTGTTGGCCTAACTTTTTAATCATCCCAAGGGGTAAACTGATGGCCCTGCAACTATATTCCCAATAATGTAAGAACCATTTCCCATATTTGCCTAGGTTAGCTCATTATTTTTAACTCTCATTTTATTTATGCCATGCTTCAAACCTGCACTATGTAAGATGAAGCTAGCTATATGGTAAAAGTTTTCAACACTTCATCTGAGCCTTCAAGAGGTCGAACTAAGTCATTATGATTATCCACCCCAACATGGGGTCTGTCATCAGGAAAAGTTCCCGCACCTTTTATTGACTATGGCTAAACCTGTGGGTTTTGTCTGTCAAGTTTGAAAAATCAAACATGTCATGTTCTATAAAATGAAGACCTCTCATCTATAACTTGCTGTGCTTCAAGATTGCACTGTTTTCTTACACTTCAAATGTTCTTCCTAGGAAATTACCTACCCTCTGTTATATCTATGAGGTCCTCAGGACTTTGATACAAATCATGAATGATTTTGCCCCCAGTTGGTGATGCATAGGCAGTGCATGTGGGTGTATGTGCACCCCAAGACTGGCAGTGCAGCCCCTGTGATTGGCCACTACCAAAGCTGCTGGTGGCACCTCTGGGGGTTGTCACTTGCCACATACCCCTCACCACTGACATCGCTGGTGGCATCTGCGAGCAGTCACCAATCACCACTGGTCACCACTGCTGGGGCATCTATGGGTTTTCACCAACTGCTGGTGGCATTGCAGGTGGTCGATGACCACCAACTGGCACTTGCCAAACCCGTCCCTCCCACCACCAACATCATTGTGGCCTCCGGCAGGAGCTCCCCACTTGCCGCCACCATGCCCTCGCTGCTGATACCACCACCACTGCCGCCGCCTGCAAGCAGTTGCCATGTCTCCCCAGCCTCTGCGGACACGTGTAGTTCATGCTGCCCCCCAATTTGAAACAAGCAACACTGGCATTTTAGCAGCCAGGAGCATTTTTACACTTTTACACATGCTCGGGGGGGGCATTTAAATTAGAGTGGCTTCCAAGAGAGCTCTCAGGAGCTGCTCTAATTAGAACACCTGCAGCATATTGTGTATGCAGCATCCTGCATTTCAAAATGGCAGTGGGAATACTTCAACTAGAGCTTGTTTCATGAGCTTTAGTTAAAGTGCCCCCACCGCCATTCTGAAATGAGGGAATGCAACACGCTGGAGTGTTCTGATTAGAATGTTACAGAAAACTTAATTGAGTCTGCTCTGACACATTCTAATCAGAATGTACAAGAGCATGTGTATAGGTGCCTCAGGAGTTCTTAGGAAAAATGTAAGAAAGGCAGTTTTTCACACAGTAACACTTAGGAAGCACAACTTTGCACAATACTAGCCAGAAAGTTATCGCCTTTCTATTAGGGCTGTGAAGCTTTGGAAGCTGATTCAATTCAGAGGAGATTCGGCCCAACTTGTTAGCTGAATCTTCAAATCCAAATAGAATTGGGAGACCCATTAAATGCTCCGAATCAAATCGGAAGACTCCAAATTGATTCAGCGAGATTCGATACAGATTTGGAGATTCAGCCATAGACTAAATAGGCAGCCGTCCTCGAGGATATTGAACACAGTTGCTTCCAATTGGTAAGTCTGTTTTTATGGGTGGAAGGAACGGGCATGGGTGGTCAATGCCCCCACAGCAAGGGAGGGATTGGGGCTGGAACCAGCTGCCCAGCTAGGATGGGCAGGTGCAGGACTCGGGGAAGAGGGCTTCTGCCACTGCGCGCCACCATGTTCTGGTGGTCCAAGAGGGCATGGGAGCAGGCATGTGCCCTCAGATCTGCACAAGGTGAACTGAGCCAGGCTGCACTTTTGTAGGCTAACTCCAGCCACCTGCCACCGGGCTGTGCTCCATAGGGCAGCTGGAGCCAGGGCTGTGCTCCAGATGGCTAGCCCCAGCCACAGCCCAGAGTAGAACCCTGGCTCCGCCCACCCTGCAAAGTGCATTAGAACAGGGGTTATGGGGGGACTGCGGCCACCCTAAAATTCCCCATAGCCCCTGCCACCAGTCCCTCCCTGTTCCAGGTGCACATGCCTATTGCTATGTCCTGCCGCTGCTCACCCAGCTGGGGTGCAGCAGGGTGAAGTCACAGCTTATCCAGGAAGTGTGGGGAGGCTGGAGCGGCTTCTGCCACTGCATTCTGCTTGTCCAAGGCAGTATAACAGCACTGTTCTGCACCTCTCTAGCCCTGCTGGGTGAGTGGCAGGGCATATCCCCCGCTCCCAGTGCATTCTGCCCGGAGTGAGCTGCACCTGCATCATGCCTGTCCCCTCACCCCAGCTGGACAAATGGCAGCAGGGCATAGCCCCCACTTCCAGGACTGCCATGCTTGCATCCCATGCATTCCCTCCTACCCTGACTGGACAAGTGGCAGTAGTCAGGGCCCCCACTCCCAGTACCTTCCATCGCCCATCTGGAACACAGCCCAGCCCAGACTGCCCCGGACTGATCCACGGGCACATGCCCGCTGTCATGCCCTCCTGGATCAGTGGTGCACAGCTGTATGCAGTGGTGGGAGTCCCCCCCAAGTCCTGTGCCCCTCCTCTGCCCCTCCCTCACTGTTAGGGCATTGTCCTCTCACTGTTGGGGCATTGACCTGCCATGCCACACCCCCCCCTTCTCCACCTCTGCCAACCACAACAGACTTTCCAGCTGGAGGCAGCTGTGTCCAGCCTCCTCAAAGACTGCTGCCTGTTTAGTCTTTGGCTGAATCTCCGAATTGGTGCTGAATCTTCAGATCTGAATCAGCTGAATCGAATCAGGACAGTGATTTGAATCACTGAATCAAATCACTGTCCCTCTGAATCATCTAAATCCAAATCCAAATCAAATACTTGTCACTTTGCACAACCTACTATATATCTCTTGCCGTTCTTTTCAACAAAACTTATTTCCTTCATTACCAGTTTACTACCTAACCTTGTACCTTTACCAGACACTTGCTATTATTCTGAAACCATTGGCCTCCATGAGAAATGTCTAGCATTGACTGTTTCTAATTGGTTTAGAAGCAACAGAAAAGTAGGTTATGAACACTAGGGCTGTGCAAAGCTTCGGGTGCTGATTCAGTTCAGAGCAGATTCAGCCCAATTTGATGCCTGAATCTCCAAATCTGAACCGAATCAAGGAAGCAATAAAAAGGTCTGAATTGATTCGAAGCTTCGATGATTTGGACAGTCCCCTCCCCTGCCCGATGCAACAGGGAGCTACAGCCAGACTCGGAACTGGTAAATAAGGGGTAGGAGAGAGGGGCTGGAGGAGGGGTGAGGGGACCATGGGGGAAACCCTGCCAATCCCCATCCCTTGCCTGCTCCCCAGCCCCCCAAATCCAGCCCGTTCCCCCAGCCTCCTCCATGGCTGCCCCACCCACCCCAGCTCCCAGTGCTTTAAAAAAAAGCCCCACTCACTGGGTGCTGCCTGGCAGAGGGCAATCCCTGCTGCCCCCACTGGCCCACTCTGCATGGGAGGCTCTGCCACAAGCCCCCTGCCCCCCCCCCACTCCCACAGCCCCCACATGGCTGCCTCGTCAACCCCAGCTCTGGCCCTTTGAGGGAAAAAAAAACGAGAAAAAACCCCAGAACTCACTGGCTCCTGCAGTGGCCTTGGGGCTTTGTGGGGCTTGTGCAGAGCCCCCCACATCGTGGAGAGCAGAGGGGGACAGCATGGTTCTTCCCCCCCTCTCCACTCCACCCCACCAGGCAGGAACAGAGTCCAGGGTTTGGGGGATTTTTTTTCTTAAAGTGTCAGAGTTGGGGCAGGTGGGACAGCCATGGGGGGAGTGCAGAGGGCTCGTGACAGAGCCTCCCATGCAGTGTGGGGCAGTGGATCACCCTCCGCCCAATAGCAGCCAGTGAGTGGGGTGGGTTTTTTTCAAAGTGCCAGGAGCTGGTGCAGGCAGGGCAGTCATTGACAGGCTGGGAGAGCGGGCAGGGAATGGGCCTGGGTGATTCATCGATTCAGCTGATTCAGCAGTGGTTGAATCTCTGAATCAGATTTGGCCAAATCAATTCAGGTCAGTGATTTGAATCACTAAATTGAATCACTGTCCCCTGAATCGACTGAATCCAAAGTGAATAGTAGCCGCTTCACACGGGCCTAATGGGCATGTAGCCAATAGAAAAAGGTTCAAGTGAAAATTCAGAAGGAACCAGAGATGGCTACGTTTTAAATGAATTGAGCTTCAGTCACACTGATTTCAGTTGGAGAGGCAGGTAAGCTTTCAGGGTAATTCTCATTTGAACTGAACTAATTTACTCATCTCATTAATTGCCAGTACAAGTAGTTGCCATAGCACTTAACACAAACTGATGAGGATACATGCAGTTAGTAGTCACACCTCAGGCATGTTATGAAAACACCAATGAACAAGAACAACTACTTTGCACTTCTTAGGAAGATTTAGAAATACTAGGGAAACTTCAATACATAGCATTATGATAAAGACTAAGTATAGGCATTCAAGAAGCCCACAGAGAAAGCATTTCAATGCTCTAACTTTCAAGCTTTACTCTAAGTGCCCAAGGTTAGGTTGGAGGAAAGCGAGGGGTGAGGGGAGCTCAGACCCTGTCTGCCCAGGCTTCCCAAGCTGCTGAAGACTCCTGAGTAATGCCCAATGGCTGAGCCTGGGTTCTGTGCATCTGGGGTGCATATGTGTGCCTGTGCCACAGATGTCTGTGCATCTGGGCTGTTTATGTGTGCATGTGCATGTGTGCATGTGCTCCAGATGCCTGTGTTATGCCTGTGCATCTGGACACCTGGTGGTGCGTGTGTGTACACATGCATGTGCGCATGCATTCATGCATCCCAGATACCTGTACTCTATGTATGGGGGGGGTGTCCCAGATGCCTGTGTTCCTTCTGCGCATGCGCATGCACGCGTGCGCGCGCACACACACACACACACACGTCCCAGATGTCTGTATCCCGCCCTCCCCACCTCACCAAAGCCACAGCCCCATACAACCTGTCCAGATCCATGAAGTCCTGAATGAGTAGCTCCTCGCCTGCATGGACTGGGAGCCCTACCTGGATGAGTAGGGTTAAAGGATTTTGAGTCTGCAGCCACAGGTTTTTCTGCCCATGTGTGCCAGGCACCACTGCCCACAACCCAGGTGGGCCAGACACAAACCCCCTTCCCCTCTGCCTCCCCAATCTACCCAAAGGGAACATACTGGAACTGCAGGGAATGTGGTTAAAGGAAGAATCTTGTCTTATTTTATTCAAACATTGAAGCTGCCAAACTTTTAGTATGTTTATTAAACAAGAACTGTAGAATGTTGCCCATTCCAAACTTGGAGCTGACTTCTCAGTTATCACTGAGGGACTGGGAAGAGACCCTGGCTGCACTGGGTGATTACACCATTGAAGGGGAGAGCAGGTGGGCAGCTGCAGGTCTCAACTCAAGAAACATGAAACTCTGGGGCAGCAGGGGGAATGCCATGTGCAAAACTGATGTCCCATTCAATTAAATGTTGCAGCTGCCAATTTTTTCATGTTCATAGTAAGAAAAAATGTGTAATCTTGTCTCCTCTGGAACTTGGACCTGAGACTAGGGGGCTACCTATCCTTGCAGAGGCTGCACCATACCCGCACAGAAGGACCCAGACTGGGAGTGGTTACAGCACTGCCCTGTGAAGGGGGTGAGCAGGGTGCCGCAATGCTCCATGAGATACCAGCAGAATGCAACCTACCATGAGCCAGGGTGGGATCTGGTACAGAGGTTCCTTAAGGCACTTCACCCTATAGCACTGAAGTATGATACCACAGACATCCAGGGTTATCTTAGAGTGGGATCCATCATTTTTACAGTACTCTGTGTGCCCTGACCATCTGTTCAATTCCAGCTCTAGAGCTCTTTCTGCATGCTTACCGCATAAGTATAACATCTGTAAATGCTAGCCATAAGTGTTATTTAGCCATATTACACATTAAACTGAAGAATAAAGAGGTTACTTTTCTCAAGTCACACTGTAAGGCCCCAAACCTGTTGTGCTAGCACATCTGCAGAACATTTTACAGCCTCCAAGTCAAAATTAGTGATAGTGCAGGACCCAGAAATCCCCAAGATATCACTTCCTGCTCTAAGATGAAATACAGCTTCACAGCTCTTAATAGGAAAAGCAGTTTCCCACTCCCACTCTGCCTACTTCCTTCTTAGTTGGCAGTTAGTTAACTAGGCAGGAAACTTAGTAATTGTCATAATTAAACTGGATATTAAATATATCAGGTGCTAATACAGATTAGCATCTTTTTGTTCACACCAATGCTCCTATGTTACAAATGATGGATCTTTTAAACATCCTATATCAATTCTTTATGGTCAATGTTCTTCAAGTATATCTAAAAAATAGTAATTTGTAGGGCTGTGTGAAGCTTCAGGTGCTGATTCAATTCAGAGGAGATTTGGCCCAACTCAGCAGCTGAATCTCCAAATCTGAACTGAATCAGGAGACCAATAGAAAGGTCTAAATTGATTCAAAGCTATCTGAATCAATTCAGAAAAGATTTGGAGAGCTTCAGAGCTTTTTGCAGTCCCCATTTGCTGCTGCAGGGAGCTGGACCTGGACTCCATGCTGGTAAGTAGGGGGAAGGGGGAAGGAAGCATGGAGGAGGGGGGAGGGGACCATAGGGGGATCCCTGCCAGGCCCCATCTCCTGCCTGCTTTCTCAGCCATGTCGATGGCTGCTCTGCCTGGCCCCAGGTCCCAGTTCAAAAAAAAAAAAAAGAAAGAAAGAAAAGCCTTGCACACTCACTGGTTCCTGCCAGGCAGAGGGCCAATCCCCATTGCTCCCCACTGCCCCCCAATGTATAGAGGGGCCCTGCCATGAGCACCCAGCCTCCACCTGCTCTCCCAGCTCCCTCCATGGCTGCCCTGCCCAGGCCCAGCTCCCAGTTAAAAACAAACAAACAAAAAAACCCACACTCACTAGCTGTTGTAGCAGCTGTCAGGATTTCTGGGGCACCATGGCAGAGCTCCCCATGCAGCATAGGGCAGTGGGGGGCAATGAGGATTGCTCCCCCACCTGCCAGGAACCAGTGAGTGTGGGGCTTTTTTTTTAAGAGTAGGAAGGGACGCTGGGGCTGGGAGAATGGACAGGGGATGCGGGCTCATGACAGAGACCCCCATGCAGCGTGGGGCAGTAGGGGGCAGCAGGGATCCCCCCACAAGCGGGTAGCAGCTGGTGAGTGAGTGTGGGGCTTTTCTTTTAAAGAGCCGGAACACTGGGGCTAAGCTGAGAGTGTGGGCTGGGGATGGGGCCTGTTTGATTTGGCGATTCAGCTCATTCAGTGGGGGCCAAATCTCTGAATCAGATTCGGCCGACTCAATTCAGGACAGTGATTCAAATCACGAAATCAAATTACTGTCCCCTGAATTGACTGAATCCAAATCCAAAGTGAATACTAACCGCTTTGCACAGGACTAGTAATTTGTTACACAAGCCATAATTTTCTCTGTAAAAGGATGAAGAATCAAAATGTATGGGTGCAAGGTACTAGATTAAATATAATGTATTTGCTTGTAGCCTACATAATCACACAATATATCATTTTTCTCTGTATCCAAGGATACCAGAAAGTAGTTTGATTCATATTTTTTAAAAATATGTGGTGGGAAACCGTATTTAGAAACAAAGTTTGATGGGAGTTATACAAGACAGACTAACAGCATTCTTCCGCAAATTTGTACCGTGGTTGAATGGGTGGATCAAACAAAGTCTAAGCAGATGGCTGTCAGCAGACCAATGACTACACACCAAGACTAAGAACTAGTGAAGAGTAATATGCAACATGATACACAGTACAGAATTCCTGTTTGTCAATGCCAAAAGACACTGACTTGAGAATACTAGAAAGCCAGTTTGAATATCCTTTTATATCTACTTTATCAAATCAGGAATATTAAATTATAACAGTGCCTATTAATGCTCCCTCTAGCAATGTTGTGCCTATACATCCCAGTGCAAATATTCCTTGTCTGCTTTTTAAAAAGAACTCAAAACTGAACATGTGAAACATCTTTACATTCCAGTAATATCAGTAGGAACTGCATACAAATGAGATCTCCATATGTTTCTTTAAAAAATGCATTGGTTGACATCAAGAAATCTAATCCTATCATCTTTCAAACTGCATTTTAACTGGCTTTACTTTCACAAGTAGGGAAAAATGTGCATGACTAAGAGTTGCAGCATTGGACTCTCAGCCTGGAAACAGATTTATGCATGATTTAAGCAAGCATAACAAATGACTCTAACATGACTGTTGCTACACTACCCTTTGTTGTGCCACATCAGAGGAAAATCAGTAGTGCAGCAAAAGGTAGTAATAGAGTCTGCTGCTTTACTGCAGTAGCCATCTATTAGCTCTGTGGCAGGAGAGTACAGGCAGCCTGATCTGCTTGCATTCTCCAGTCATCCCAGGCAGGTTCTGCCCAGGTTTCCCTGCTTACATAGAGGTACCTCTCCATAAGTGGGAAAGTCAAGATTTCCCACTCATCTAGACCCATCTCCAGCAATCCCAGGATCAAGTCTGGGAGATATGTGTTTCGCCCAGTAAAGTGGATCAACTGTGCCTTAATAAGTGAGGTACAACTGATCCACTTAATTCAGCAAGATCTACCCCTAGCTTTGGGGTTTGCTTTTCAAGGGTTAGGGCATTGATATGAAAGTTAGAAGAGTGCATGTTAGTTTCAGGTCCCCAGTGTGGTGTATATGCAATAGCCATTTTTTTTATGTCGCCTTTTCAGATTAACAGAGTTTGTCTTTTGCTCTTCCAGCTGACTGGGAGACATGGCTGAGTATCTGAACCTTATTTCTAAACACATGGCTGAATATCTATACCTTATTTTCTATACAGTTTTCCAATCCCTTTCACATCAGCTGTCCACTAAAGCACACAGTTCCACATTACACAAACTGTACCATAATAATAATTGGCTAGACATACTTTTGCATCCTTAAAATAGGAAAGCATTTGGCTGAGCTTGCAAACCTTACTTTTAACTTGATAGCATTTCTATGTTTATCTGTTTCTGTAAATTTTGCAGGCAGCATCTTATAATTCTGTAACATAAAGAAAAAGTTCCATATATCACTGACCAGAACCATTCTGATTTTCAGTGAAACTGTTTAGCAGGGCCACAACTTCAAGCACTTGCAATTTTTTATTAACTAAACGCTTATTTATGGCAGCTAGCAATGTCTTTAGTAGAATAATACTACTGTTCATCTGCTTAATGGGGTCTCAATGACTTATCTCCTAGGCAAAAACTAATAGGAGAGAAGAACGAGGAATAGTAGGGCATGCAAACAGTCCTCAACCTGAGGTCAGGAATGGGGAATCATGGCTTTGAGGAAACTGAGTTGGGTTGAAAAAGTATTCGGACCCTTAGAATGGGGAGGGAAATGGGGTTCTGATATAAGGGAAAGGCAAAATGGGTCAAAAAAAACATATAGCAAGTAGAAATGGGCATAGAAAATAGGAGACTATACAAAGCCTCTATCATTGGTGGGAGAAAGCAGGACCCTGACTTAGAGGAAGGGAACAATGGAGAATATATTCGATCACTGGTGGGTGAGAGGTTGGGAAAATTTGCTATGGGGGATGGCAAGAGAGAAGCGACATGTAGAATTCCTGACATGGAATGAGGTGGGTATTGTAGTGATAAAAGTTATCATTTAAAAGATGCCTCCTAATTTAGAGGAAATTAGTAACTGAGATATGGTCCCTCAGTTAACAAGCTGTTAGTCAGAGCCAGAAAGGGTCTAGATATGTTGCACACCGTTACAGAATGAAAGTTTTTGTTCTTACTCTCGTATGTCTATAGTTATTGAACCCAGTGATCACTACATGGTGTCAGAAGTGTCGAATGAAAGAAACAACTAGAGAGAAATTGAGTTCCAAACTAAAACAGAAGTTAGAAACATAGCAAGAGGAACAATGCAGACCTGTGAAAGGACAAGGGCATCTGTAAGTAATCCTCCTGCACAGTTATAGTCTAAGTAAAAAGACAGTTAGTCATGGAAATTTTGCAACCTCCACCTGTCCTTCTGTTGTCAGGCAATATAGCAGAGTAATGGGGGGCATTCAGACAAAGGTTTGAATGGTACTTAACAGCCACAGGAGCAGAAGATAAAAATGACAAAGTCAAATCCTCAGTTTTTCTGCATGTTGTGGGGTAGGAAGTCCTGGCTGTTTATACCTTAATTTCATATGTTGACCCTTCTTTTTTTTCAGGTAAATTAAAATACTGTCCAAAGAGGAATGCACTGCACTCCAACTAAGGATTAGAATCTTGAAAGACACAGATATTTTATTTACAAACCAACAACAGAACAAAGTATAGATCAGTACATTACTAAACTAAAGGGATTTAGTAAGAACTGGGTTTTGGGGGGAACTTGACAGAACCTCTGATTAGAGAAAGGATTACTTACAGCACTGCAGACAGAACATTTCAAGAAAGGCTGTTGTGTGGAGGAGACTGTGGCAGAGCACCATAGGTGCCTGCCACTTCAAGGACCTGAAGGTAGCAGCTGACAGGTGCCTGATGAGGGCAGCCATTTTGGATCTAGGGCTGCCTGTATAAACAGTGCAGTTTTGCTGCTGAAGGCCAGGCAACAACATTGTGTGGCTGTAGGGCTGCTGGTATCATCTGGAGGTAAAGGAAGAGCTGTAGAGGATGGTCAGGAGGCTCCTGGTCCCGGGCATGACCTAAAACTCTACCCTGTCAGGAGTGGGTGGCCTGGTGGGGCTCTCAGTGGTACGGGAGCCCCCAGGAAATGCCAAGCCAGTTACCACCCCAGTGAAAGGCAGGTACCTTAACCCTAGCCCTCACCTTCAGGTGGGTTTGCTTACCATCGGAGGTAATTGTGGGGTGCAAGCCCTGAGAAGAGTGGGGCCAGGCATAGCTGTGGCCACCTGAGCCCACCAGGGAGCAAACCCCATGGCCCCCCAGTGAGGGGATGGTCTGAAGCCCCAAGTGAGAGGTGAATGGAAATTAAGACCCCAAGTGAGGGGGCCGTGATCTGTGGCCCCAAGTGAGGAGGCAGTGTGGCAGCCCCAGGTGAAGGGGCAGAGTTATGGAGCCCCAGTAAGGAGGTAGCCCCAGTGAAGGGACAGAGATCTGGGAGCCCCAAGTGAGGGGGTGGATATCTGGAGCCCCAGTGAGGGGGTAGCCCTAGTGAAGGGGGAGAGATCTGGAGCCCCACATGAGGGGGGCAATGTGTGGCCCCAAGCAAGGGGGAGTAGGCCCAGGTAAGTCTTCGGATGCCTGAGGCCAAGGTTTGAGCCAGAGGCTGAGTGAAAGGGGGCTCAAGAGGCTGAGTGAAAGGGGATCAGCCCCAGAGTGAGAGAGACAAGTTCTGATCCCGGCAAGTCCTCCACTGCTGGGAGGCCGAGTGTGGGTTGAATGTAAGATCTGAAGTAGCACCACAACCTGCTGCCCTAAGGGGGAGGGAGTGAGAGTCCCCTGTGAGACCCTGGAGCATCAGTTGTGGTGTGAGGTACCCCAGCTCCCCATATCCAGGAAGGGGGACCCAGAGAGAGTGGGCTAGCAAGGCTGGAGGTGGAGTACCCCCTCAACTGGCCCATGCTGGGGTCAGGACTGAGAAGGTCAAAAGGGGCCACCACAAGGGGTACCCAGAGTTGTGGGCCTGGGACCCCACCTGGCCTCTGAGGTGAGGCCAGGGCCTGTGTAGGCCCAAAGGTCCTGAGTAGGGACCACACCTGAGAGGAGAGCCAGCTATGTGGAGCTCGGCAGCTCAGATGAAGGTGGTATAGGCTGCCCAAGTGAGAGGACCAAAGGAGGGTTCTATCAGGAGGATTCTGGAGCCTAGTATGGGGTTGGTGTGCTTGTTACATCTGTATGCCATCTGTGAGGCTTAGGCTGTGGTGTAGGGGAGGAACGGAACCACAAATAGCGCCCCTGGTACCAGGGCAAAAAAAAAAATGTGCAGCCTCCCTCCTTATTTAACAGCTTATTAATTTTCCACCAAGTTATAGTGGGCGAGACAGGTGGGCAATGTGCCCAGAGGCAGGGGGGAGGCCGGCAATGGCTGGCCTGAGAGAAGCCCACCTTGCCACAGAGATTTGTCCCTACGCAAGACTATCCAAATGCGTAAGGCAGCAGAAAATGTGAAGGTCCAGGGTGCAAAACTGAATGCATTGACAAGGGTTGTTCATTCAGAATGCAATCAGAAAAAGCAAGATCACAAGGTGCAGTTTTTTACTGGTAAGAACCTATTTCACACACTGGAATTTTCCATTTGCAGGGAGAGTATTAACTTATGCCCAATGTAGAAAGCAGCATGGCCCCACACTATAGGAAGAGGAAATAAACAGGAGGCAATAGGCACAAGGCAAAGCACCCATAAGGCTACACATGGAGGCTAGGGACGGACGTTACACACCAACCAGTTTAAGTGATCAAAAACTGGTTGATACCTGTAACACGGGGACAGGCAGTTATTTTGAACAGAGGGCCACTTACTGAGTTTTAGCAAGCCATCAAAGGCCACATGACAGGCAGCCAGGGGCAGATAAATATTCATTTTCTAAATTTTTTTAGGGGCCCTGCAGGCCAGATAGAATGGCCTAGCAGGCTGCATCTGGCCCCTGGGCCGCATTTTACCCACCCCTGCTGTAACAGAACAGATGTTCAGTGCACATAAACCAGTTTGAGAATGGCTGAAACCAGTTTGAGATAAATCTGGTTGAATGCAGTATCAGACTTAATTGATTTGGCTCAAACTGATTTATTTAATGTCTGTCCCAGACCCCTTGCTAGTTTAAGATAAACCAGACTTCCCCAGCATCCCAGTATGTTCTCTGGGCTGGGTGGGGCTCTCTGCTACACAGCAGGGCTGGCCTCTCTCCTCTGTTCCATGGCTGCAGCTCCCCCACACCCCATCATTACTCCTTGTTAAGCAGGAATTCCCCCCTCCCCTCTGCCTTGCTGAGAAGGTGTGTGCATGTTACCTAGCAGATCACATGCTGGCTATGGTGAATTAACAAGTAGCTTGTAATGTCCTTGTGACAGGCACAAGGGCACAAAGATAAACTTACCTGGAGCGGGGAGTGAATGGAGTCAGAGGGACACCATGTCAAGTTGGGAGTGAACCACAAGTGGAGATGCAGCAGGGAAAAACACCATGGCAGAAGGGGAAAAAAGAACAGTGGGTTTGGGAGGAGCCAGGACCAGCTCCTGCACCAGCATGGGCATGTTTTATGGCCATATACTGGCACTGATTTCCCTCTGGGCCCCTTGGAGATGGGATAAAAAACCCAGTGGAGGACAAACAAGGGGGATCGGAAGTGGGTTCCCCAGCAGGCCCAGAGAGGCCCAGAGCAGAGCCCCACTGAGAAGAAGTGCTGTCTGCCCCAGGAAGGGGCCTCTGAAAATGAATTGAGCCCAAGAGGGCTGGTAGACTTACCTGAAACAGCACCGTGTACGCCAGACATCTCCAGACAAGATTAGACTGAGCAGGGACCAGAGGTGAAAAGGAGGTATGGATGTCCAAATCACAGCAAGCACAGACCAGAGAGGGAGAGAGATGCATTGGAAAGCGAGGTAACCCGGGGTTGGGAAGGAAATCTAGTCAAGACGAAATATGGCCTAAGGAACCTCAGATGAGACAACATCTGAATCCATCTAATATGACACAACAGGCCAAGGTATAAGAATCTATACCAAAACAGACCTAGAAGACTGGGAAACAACATCTGTGGTTGGCATAAGGAGGGGTGTAGGGAAGGTAGAGCCCCATATAGGAAGAAAGATGGGAAAACTGAAGGAAAGTACCAGGAAGGGCAGACAGACCGTCTTCCTCCCAACTAAATGAATTTATTCCATCAAGATGTGGCAGTCAAGAATCCCTGAGGACCTTCTGTAGTCTATCCCAGCAACAACCTGTCCTTTCCCCAAGCGACAACAAAGCTGGAAAAACCCATACATACCACACGCACAGGTGAATGACATGGACGATTGCAGTCCCTCTGCTGTTTTCTTAATTGGGTGATAAACACTATTATCAATTCCCTGCTGGGCTAATCACAGCATCCTGTGCCTGGCCACATCCTGCTCAGCTCTGAGCTGCGGAAGGAAAAAAGGGCTGCTCTAGCACCCCCAGCTTCTAGCCTCAGCCACTACAGGCATGTGCCTGGATTTCTGGAATATCTGTCCGGTTACAAAACTGATTTAGCCTAGCTAGGTTAGACTAATCTGCAAAGATTGAATCAATTCAGGCTCAGGCTTTTTGAATGTCTGTCCCTAACCTGAATGGCCATGCCATGGAGTGGGATAGAGAATTAAGACCCTGATACAGGAAGATGGGAAGAATGGTAAACACAGAAAGCTCCTGGCAGCAGGAAGCTTCAGGGAGTCATTGAAATAAAGGGAGAGGGTGGAATGGAGAAATGCAAAAAACCCTTGATTTGTACGATTGGGCCTACAGAAACAGTAAAATATATGATTTCCCAGTTGCACACAAAATAAACAAAGTCTGCACATGTTGAGAAGGAAGACAGAAACCAGCACTCTGAGAAAAATCAACAGGCAAAATTGCAGGGTAGAAGCTGCTATAATTTGTGTAGGGACTGCATGACAGAATCAAAACTTCCTTCAAGGTAATTTTCTCAGAGAAGAAAAGATTTTCTGACTATGCTTCAGCCTCCACATAGTCAGCAGTGAGCAAAGCCTCTGCAGCCACTTTTAAAGTATTTATCTGAAAATTTTACTTCTTTGCACATATATCAGAGGAAGTTTATTAGGCATCTTTTTTCCAGTTTTTCCTGTCATACTTGCTACTCGAGAGTTAAGCCTGAGCTTTATTTTGTCCTTAAAGCAGAAAGTTAGCTTCTGCTAGACGCAAAGAGACAAGACCTATCCCAAAATTACATAATTTGATTCTGATACCAAATGGTGGTCCTAGTGGTTGTTTCTTTGTTTGGGGCTTCAAATTAGTTATTGACTTAAGGCTAATTTTAAAATGGGCTCAAGGAAGTTTGGTATCCTGTTAGGTCTTTTTCTTTATTCCAAAGGATTTTACTAATAGAATACAGAAGTATTACACTTTCTATCTATATTTAAATCTCACTGAGTTATGTACATAAAATGTAAACATCAAAGGCTGTCTCTCTTTTAATACTCATGTTTTTCTTTTGTTGTTATATCACATGGAATGAAAATTTCTTCTTCAGCAGAGGCCAAGGAATAACATTCTTCACATAATTCTACCAAAACATTGAAAAGAAATACATTCTGTTCTGAATTACCACTCCAGGAGGAAAAAAGACAAGCAAATATGAAAAAGTCTTACTAAAAGTAGTACAGAATTGCGTGGTGGCACAATATGGGAAACATGGTCAGTTGTGCATTTTGCTTCTATTTTAAAATAAAATAAAGTAAAATAAAATAAAGACATTGAAATATAAGGGAAACATTGTAAACATGGAAGGAGATAACTAAGCAATGGATATGCTAAGAGACTATATGCTAGGAAAAATAGAAAGGGGTTAGTTAAGGAAGAGCTGGGAGAGAGAAAAGGCTGGACTAGATTACATATAAATGTAATGTAGATACAGATTGATTTGTTCATTTACATAACTTAACAATTTCGAATTTCTTGTAAGGTTAACCCTAACAGTGAATTCCTTAGGTTTAGATATGAGAGACCATTATTACACATCAGAGATCTATTAACCTTTTTGGCAGGCTATTGTGCCTTTTTGGCACAAATTAGCCCCACACCCTCTCGGAGTGTGGTTCTGATTCTCTTCCACTGCTTGATCTGCTACTCTGCTTACTGTTCCCTGTCCTATGTGCCACTATGGTGCCTGTCCTCTCCCCAGCCTGTCTTATGCCATACACAGGCACTATTCATAGAATCAAAGAACCATAGAAAATTAGGGTTGGAAGGGACCTCTTAAGGTCATCTAGTCCAACCCACTGCTCAAAGGAGGACCATCTCCAACTAGATCATCCCAGCCAAAGCTTTGTGTAGACACGTCTTGAAAACCTTCAAGGATGGAGCTTCCACCACCTTCTGGGTAACCTGTTCCTGTATTTACTACCATCCTAATGAGAAAATTCTTCCTAGTATCTAACCTAAACTTCCCTTGTTGCAATTTGAGGCTGTTGCTCCTTGTTCTGTCATCTTCTACCACTGAGAACAGTCTAGCTCCATCCTCTTTCCAACCACCATTCAGGTATTTGAAGGATGTTCTTAAATTCCCTTTCCATCTTTTCATGCCACAGGTTGGTCACCCCTATCCTAAGTTAAACTATAAAATTTAATCCCATTTTGCCTTACTTTAACAAAAATTTTTATCTGGAAAATATATTCATTCTCCTTGTCATCTTGAATTCTTAAAACTTAACCTATATAGTAAACTTCATAAGTCACCATATACTTGCTAAAATATTTACTTCAGAAGCTACTGACGATCCTGTCCAAAGGCATAATGGACATTGAATCCCCCTATGTTGTACTTTGATTCTATGTCTAAGATTATTTTTTTTTGTCTTGCATCCAACTTTCATTAGACCAAGACAGGGAAATCCAGTGCTTTGCCCTACAACTAAGATTTCTCAGATGACAGCATAACTGCAGGCAGTTAAAATTTACTCCAACTCTTGGGCAGCAAAACAGATCCTGAAGCCTTACCAGAAACAACCTCAAGCTCTTTAAAATATTTATTCTGATCTAGTTGTACATTTTCTTCTCTGTTTTCTTTTATAAGTGAATGACATTAATAGCCAAGCAAAGAAATCCAAAAAACAGTAGAGATCACTTTAATTTCGTTACTGTAATAGAAGAACTACTTTTTTTCCTTCAAGAAAAAAAAGACAGTTTTCCAGTTACTGGAGAGATAGCAGAAGTACACATTTCAATTAATTCTTCACAAATTTAAAAGAACCCCCAGGCTTTCTTATCGAACTGTTCCATTCAAATTAAAACTACATACAAATGTTCCTCACAGATTTCTGTACATTGGTGTGCCTGAATATAGTATAATAAGTATTTCTGTAGCATATTGGATCAGGGAAAATGACTTTTACCTATTAGCTTTCTCTCCTGTAAAATAATATTACTAGGTTTTATTCTATCTTAAGTTACTGTTCATTTCTAATGTCAATACTATTGAGATCAAAGTAAAGCTGTCCTACCCCCAGCTGTCATCTGGCAGCTTTTTCATTCTAATTTTGTGGGGTGCTGCAATCTGATACATCTTGCTCTGAGGTTTGTCTGAATTGTGAACCATAATCACATTTCATCTGTATATTTTCTCTCTTGCTCTCTTTGCTTTCTTGAATCTAAGATTTAAATCCATTTCTTCAGTCTTCTTCATTAGACAATATTTGACCATATTCATATCATACAATTTGTCCTAAAGAAGTAGGAGGGTGCTGGCACTTTAATGCATATGCACATTAGACTAGAGTTGTCTTTTTATGGTGGCATCTGATAGGCCTGTGCGAAGTGGGTAGTATTTGCTTCAGATTCAAATTCAGCTGATTCAGGGGACAGTGATTTGATTTGGTGATTCGAATCAATGCCCCAAATTGATTCGGCCAAATTTGATTTGGAGATCCAGCTGCTGCTGAATCAGCTGAATCTATTAATCAAACAGGTCCCATCCCCTGCCCACTCTCCCAACCCTGTCAATGGCTGCCCAGCCTAGCCCCAGCATCCCAGTTCTTAAAAAAAAAAAAAAAGTCCTGCACTCACCAACTCCTGCCAGGCTGGGGGTGGGGAGGGATCCCTGCTGCTCCCCACTGTCCCACGCTGTGTAGGCGGCTCTGCCATGAGCCCCCAGAGACCCTGACAGTAGCTGCAGCAGCCAATGAGTGTGGGGCTTTATTTTTTATTTTTTTTAAGTGCCAGGATGCTGGGGCCAGGTGGGGCAGCCACTGGGGGGACTGGGAGATTAGGCAGGGGATGGGGGCTTGTGGTAGAGCCCCCCCATGCAGTGTGGGCAGTGGGGGGCAGCAGGGATCGGCCCCCACCTGACAGGAGCCAGTGAATGTGGGTCTTTTTTTTCTTTTTTTTAAGTGCCGGGACACTAGGGGCACATGGGTCAGTCATTGATGGGGCTGGGAGAGAAGAGAGGGAATGGGGCCTGGAAGGGGTCCCCCCATCATCCCCTCCCTTCTCCTCCAGTCCCCCTCCCTGCCCCCTACTTACCTGTATGGCACCTGGGTTGAGCTCCCTGAAACAGTGAGCAGGGACTGCCTGAATCACCAAATCTCCAAATTGATTCAGAGGCTTTGAATTGATTCAGACCTTTTTATAGGTCTCCTGATTCAGTTCAAATTAGGAGATTCAACCACTGAATCAGGACAAATCTCTTCCAAATCAAATCAATATCCAACGCTTCACACAGCCATAGCATCTGAAATACACTCAGCACAGCAAAGTGCACGCCGAGTAATTCACCCACCTCAGATGAATGAAGTTCTTAGGTGACCTTGCTAAACTTGGAACTTGAGGCACAATTGGTATTTTAACTTCAATGCTTAGACCACTAAGCTATCTTTTCCAGCCATCCACACTTGCTCTAATTTAGAGTGACAGTTCAAGGGTCAGCATCAAATTGATTTTATTTTCTGTCTCACTTCATCTCTTAGCTTTACCTCCAAGCATCAAATTTTACATTTCTGCTGCCATTTTATGTGAAAACAATCAACCAGCCCAACATCACTACCACAAATGACCAGAATGCTGTTTCTCGAGTCATCAAGCTTGTATTGTGCTGGATCTCTTGAAGCAAGTTTATGTTAGAAATTCATAAAGGCATCTTAAAGTGCAAGGAAGGGATGGTGTTTTGTAACTGTTTTCTAAATCAACAGCATTTAACTTCTCATTAGAATATCTATGATGGGTGGAGGGCCTCCTGCAGGTTTTATTCACATGGGCTATGCCTTACAGAAACTCCTCCAGCAGAGTATTTTGTACTTATCTAACTCTGCAAATGGGCAAAAGTAGGTGGGTTTGATGGGACAGTTAATTTATCTCCTACTCAAATTCTGGGCAGCATGAGTAATTGGAACAGCAATGAACACCTGCAAGGAAAAGGTGTCAGACAGCAGACACCAGGAAGGCCCATGAGACACAGGAGCTATGCTGTTATAGAGGCAGAACATAAATGGAGAAGCAGAGTCTCTTTGGCTAGGAACAGACATTACACATAAACCAGTTTAAAGTGATCAAAAACTAGTTTAAACCTGTAACAGAATAGATGTTCAGTGCATATAAACCAATATGAAGATAGCTGGAACTAGCTGAAGATAAACCTGGTTAAATGTAGTAAATATCAGACTTAACTGATTTGGCTCAAACCAGTTTATATAATGTCTGTCCCAGACCTTTGTGGGTCACCTGATTGCTCTGAATCTCCCAGGATTAAAATCACTCACAATTCTGACAGGACTATGGGAACATTTCTTTATGGCAAGTATAACTTGTGTGCATCTCAGATAATGGGCCATCTGGTCCTAGGTAGAGGTATACCTAGGACTTAGGTATACCAGTTTCACTCACAGTATCTTTATCTCTTGGAGATCACAGGATGAATGGTATTTGCTTTAAACGCGCACACACACACACACACACACACACACACGTGTCTGTATTCATAGTTTTATTTTACTGATATTATATTTCTAGCTCCATAAATTGCTCATGGTATCAACACAGTAACAGATAAAGTTGTTGATACATTGTATGATAATCACTTGTATATGGGTGTTGCGGAGCACCTCACTGCCCCGCTCCTAGAGGATGGAAGCTGCTGGAGAAAAGCCCTAGTGGGGAGATGGGGCACAGCTGCAAGTTGCCAGACAACTAATGATAGTCAGCTGATCCTATGGGGCAGGGCCTGGCTCCTATAAAGCCTAGAGCCAAGGCCAGGCTGGCAGTTCCCTGCTAGCAGCTGGAGAGGCAGGATCTTCTGGAGCAAAGAGGTGACTACCGCTCGAGCAGACTGAAGGATGGTGGCTCCGAGTCAGGGGAGCAATGTTGTTGTGGCCAGATGCTTTATGTTTCAGTTATAGCCAGAGGTTTGTGTTTGTTCTGTTAGTGTTTGTACACCGGTGGTTTGGGTGAGGCTATTAGGCGTTGGAGGAGGCCTCATAGGGGCCCACAGGGGTGTGGGCCCCTAGCACCAGTGAAGGCACAGTATCCTCATAGGGGCCCACAGGGTGTGGGGCCCTAGCACCAAGAAAGGCGCAGTCTAGCACCGGTGGGGGTGCAGTAGCACGAGGTGCATGGACCCCAGCCCAGAGAGGGGCATTTGAAAGAGCCCAGGCATGGGCATGGCAAGCCCCAGGCAGGGAGCAGTATTGTAAGGAGCCCAAGAGGGGCAATATTGGGGAAGCCCTAGCATGGGTACGACGAACCCTAGAGAGGGGCAACACTTGAGAAGCCCCAGCAGGGGCACAGCGAGCCCTAGGAGGGGGCCGTGGGAGTAAAAGCCCAAGTGGAGCAAGGGTCAGGAAGCCCAGAGCGGGCATAGCAAGCCCCGGAGAGGGGGGTGGTATTGTTAGAGGGCCCAGTGGGGGCACAGGAAGTCCTAGAGAAAGGGGACTAGCGAGAAGCCCAGGACAGGCGTGGCGAGCTCTGGCAGCAGGCTAGTGCTGCAGTAGCCCTCTGAGAAGGGTGGGGGGCTGTGGTTGTCCTCGGGAGAAGAGGATAGTAGCGCATTGGGCCTCAAAGACCGGAGGCTCAATATGCAGTCCCAGAGTGGGCAAGGGGCCCTTAGGGGGATGACATGTTAAAGAAGGCCCAGAGTGGGCTGTGTTACAGGGGAGGCACGAGAGAGAGGGCGTGCACTTGACAGACCAACGTCCGGTACATCTGCAAGGCTTAGGGCGTGGTATTAGGGGTTGGTAGGAGCGGCCCTAAGGCCAGGGTGCCTGGAAGGCACCCGTCATACAGGGAGACACCCCGGTGGGTCTGGGAAAACACAGGGACAGAGGTCCCAACTGACCGTGCCCAAGGAGACTTAAGGCAGTCTCCCAACTTTACATACACATCAAAGATGTGACAGGCGAGAATCTGAGGGTGACCTTGGGCCGACTTGGCACAGGTAGGGGGCCTTAAGGAGATCACAGCCCTCTTGGAGGACCCTGCCGTGACAATGGGTTATAATGAAATGCTTCTGTGAAGTTAGTAATAAGGGCACATGGTATAAAAATGACCCAAGTCTGTAACTGGGAGGTGATTTACTTTGTACATTGGTAATATAAGTGTAATTTTTGGTAATGTAAGTTTCTAATTTTAATTTTAAACAAAGTAATTTTTCCCTGCCTTAAGTATTCTACCATACTTCTCTCATAGACCTGAAAGTTTTACCTGTGCAATATAATAGCTAATGTTCCTTCTACAAAGAGTTTTATAATCCCTGCCTTAACATAATGTAGGGCCATGAAACAATTTTATTAGTGTTCTTGAGGAAAAAAATCTCGCTCTGTTATTGTTTTTACAGAGGTCACCTATTCAGGGAGCTTTTGCAGTAAGGAAATTTAATGCTGCAAACTCTTCTCATTGTTCTTTCACTTCTGACACCCTCTGAAGTATCAAGGTGCCTTGCTGCATGTGGGAACTGCACGAGCTCTAACTCATAAACACAACTGACGTGAATTCCAGACTGCTTTTCATTAGTGGGCTGGCTAGTGAAAATATTCAACACCAGTGGAAGAGGAGGTATAAAAGCATGCAGTACGCAAAGTATACAAAACTTATTAAAAGAACTACTTGGAAAAAAATGTTAATGAAAATATTAATTTTGTATTTGAAGTTCTTCTTTGAAATGTTCAGACTTTTTCTGGAAACAATGAAGAAACAATTTTCAGTTTTTGGTTGTTAGATGATGGGAGGAAAAGGCAAGGTTGATGAAAACAGACATTTTTTTCTATAAAAAATGTTCCACCAAAGAGCCATTTTTCATTGAAAAAAATTGTTGAGGAAAATTTTGGGGGCAGCTGTAATGATGTGTGTGCATGTGCATGCAAACACAGATGCACTGCACAGTACTATAACTAGGTGGGGGAAGAAGGGCCCCAGACCTAAGTGCAAAGGAGAAGGGGCACCAGAATCATCTCCCACCTGCGGCAGCAAAAGCAGCTCAACAACACTGTTTTTGCAGCAGCAGCAGCATCCAGTGAACAGACACTCTGCTGCTGTTGGCGTAAGAGAAAGAGCCTGGGCAGGGGCAGCAGCAGCTGGGGACTGTTTGGGAGTTCCTGGCATAGGTAAGATTCCTGTGCCCCTGGCCTCTGCCTCTGCTGTCAGAACACACATGTGCTCCCCACCTCTCTCTTTCCCTGCAACTGTCCCACAGGGTTGCTCAGAGCATAAACCCTGCTTGTTACACCTCAGATGTGCATGCGCATGTGCATACTTCCCTGCTCTTATTTAAAGACTTCATGCAGGATTTATTCTGTATACACTTCCAAAGGCCTGGCTCCTAGTCAAGATTGTCAACTGGTCAAGAAGAATTACTTTTAATTCCCTTTAAATCTCAACCACAAAAGTTCCTTGTTGCAAAATCAGATTCTGATCTAACATACGTTAAGCCTCTGTTAGAACTGAAGGAAAAGGATTAAGTACATATTTCAAAAAATGTAGAAGCATTCACATTTTGATTTAAAAACATCAAACCAAACACATTAATTCTGATTTTTTGGTTTTCTAGTTTTGATGTACCACCACAATTGCTTTGCTTCTCTGTCCCCTCTTCATTCTTTTTTTTATTGAAAAATGAAAGGGAAAATGCAGACAAAGACAGGGTGGAAAAATCATTCCCATAAGCACATTTTTAAATTTCTGTTTTTCTCATCAAAGCCAGAAGCAACATTTTATAAAAATGAAAAGTTTCCAAAATACTGGTTTTGAAACACAGCAATCTTTTGTCAGAAAAGTTTTGAGTGAAATAACTGAACCAGCTCTACTCTTGCTGGAATTCACTTGAGACAGCTCCTTGCCATTGGGCCTTTTTGCCCTATTTCTCACTGTTGGCACTTCTGCCACAGTACCCATGACCCAGAACATATAGCAATATACCCTCCATGTCACATGAAGGAACACAAAGCTAGAACAAACTGTTTTAAAAACAGCTTCCTATGAAATCTGAATTCTCAGCCAGCAACTTAGTGCTTATTAGTAGACTGTATTAAATTACACAATTCTAGCATGCTTGTGCTACAAATTAAAGGAAATATTTTTTCAGGTCTATTCATTAGTGGTGAAGCCTCATCTGGAGTAGCATCCAGTTTTTGGTACCACTCTTTGACTAGGTACAGAGGTTCAAACAGCCTAAGGCAGATTTGCTGCAACTTTTGCGGCTTTTTCTGACTGCATTGGGAATAAACAGAATTCATATTTGCCTTTGCTGGGAGAGGGAGGACATGGAGGTGGCCTATACTGGCTGAGGACAGCAGGCTGGAGGCACTCTCACACGCCTCCCAGGAGGCTGCTGAAGAATTCCAAGCCCAGCCGAGCAGCCAGCCACCCCGATTGGCCAGCATGGTCCAAGCGCTGACCCTCACCAGCTGTCAGCTGGTAGGAGGGAAGAAGGGAATGAAGCTTTCCACCACATCCATGTGGTGCTGTCAGGAGGGTCAGGTGGGGAGGATGGAGCCCCCTACCAAGTAGGCTCCCAGTTTGCTGATTTGGGACTGGAGCCACGGCCATCACAGGGGGCTCCATTTCCTCCCCAACCTCCTTTGCCCCTCCTCAGCCATTCAAGCAGGAGAGAAAGGCTTTTCTGGATCCTGTCTGTGACAGCTGGACAAGCAGGACAGGCCCAGCGTTTGCCCAGAGCAGACAAGGGGCAAAAGCTGCAAGGGGCACCTGGAATCCCAAAGGACAGGGAACTAAAGTGACTCGTTAGGATCTGGGCAACAAGTTCAATATACTGCTGTAACCCAAACCGATTAAATTTAATACTATATCCATCCAGATCTATCTTAGACCAGGTTCCGTCATTTTGAAACTGGTCTATGTGTGCTGAACTTCTGTTGTGTTACAGGTTTAGACTTGTTTCCGATCACTTATATCAGAGTATGTGCAATGTCTGTACCTAGCCTTAAAGAAATATATGTTGGAGTCAAGCAGAAAGCAGCAAAAATTATTAGAGGTCTGACTGAACAAACTGGGATTATTTCATTTGGAGAAGAGACAACTGGCCAGTGGATATGATAATAGTCCTCAAATACCTGAGGAGTGGATATAAGAGAAATGACAACAGAATATTTTCTGTAGCTGCAGGAAACAAGACAACAGGCTTAAATTGCAGCAAGAGAAATGTAGGTTAAATATTGAGCACTTTCTCACTGAGGGTGGGTAAGCACTGGTAGAAGCTACCTAGAAAGATGTGGAATCTTCATGCTTAGACATTTTTATGAACAGGTTAGATATATATTTGTCTAGGATGGTTTAAATTAAGATGATCCTGCCTTGAGCAAGGGAGGGGAGTGGAAGAGGTTAGAATAGATGACCTCTTAAAGTCCCTTTTAGCCCCATTTTTCTATAATTCTATTCAACATTATAATTTACACTGAATTGTCTCTTAAAGCCATATAAAACTATCAAGCATTAAACCTTCACTCAGCTCCAAGTATAGATAGTTATAGGAACAAACAAACATCACACTGATAAGGCAAACAGGCATCAATACAACACAGACATAGCATTGTCTAAAATTAGATTAATCTGCTTTAAGGAAAAAAAAATGTTAACAGAGAGAGAAAATGTGTATAATCTGGAACAATTTGTGAAAACCACAAAAGCATGATTATACTTGTTTTACAGCCTAATAAGTTGTACTGCAAAATGAAATGCTAAGAATTTCCAAGAGCCTTGAACAGTTCACCCCAAAACCATTTTAATTTAGGGACCTGAATTCTGGTCAGAGCCCCAACACATACATCAAATCTGTATTACACAGCAGAAAAACAGTAGGATAAAGCCTTTCCAAACTTGGGATTGTGCCACTTTGCATTTTTGAATGACTTTGCATGATATATATACATCATAGGAATATGTACAAGTACAACAAAATCCAGGAAATGAAGAAAACTGAGAGACACCTTTGCACTGCAGATGGCCTCAGAATTAAGATATTTTAAAATCCTGCCTTATACAAGTTAACAGTCTCAGTTTTAACTTAATCAACCAGAATGCACTGTTAAGAGATAGATAACAATCCAGGGAGTGCTGACTCTGGCAACATAATGGTAAAAGCACCAAATGCAGAAATATTTTTTTCTGTGATTTTCTAATCTACTATGAAAAACACACACCTGTCTTCTTTAAACTATGTGATTTTCTATTTATCTCTATATTTCTGAAATAAATATCATTCTCTCAAACAGAACAAAAACTCTTGAGTTGTGCATATACAGTGTCTTAATAAGAACAGAATCTTATTCTATTCTTGATTCTACCACTGATTTGCTACAGGACTTGAGCAAGTCACAACTTCTGAGTCCGCATCTATAAAATGGAGATAATGCTCGGTTTTTTAAAGAAGCTGGTAGAGATGCATGAAGGAAAAGTATTCTGCTTAGTGATAAAAATAATCCTGGTAGCAGCAGCATCTAAAGACATCCTGCACAGTTTGTAAGGGGCACCAAAAAGAATATATAAATATCTTTGAGAGACAATGTAGACCAGTGATTCACAGCCAGCATGAGTTTAGCATTTTGGACATCAGGAGTCAGCCAGAGTAGACCACAATGAGGCAGGTCTTGAGAGCATTCAGTTAAACCCATCAGTTCTTGTGCATAACAGTCAAACAGGGGTTTGTTCTTTTTTTGTTACCAAGCACAGTTTATACTCATTCCCTTGATCTGTGCCTGAGTTCCTCTATCTATAAAATGATAAAAACTAGGCTGTCCTCTTTGGAAAAGTACTTCAAGGTCTATAGATAAAACAAACTATATAAGAGTCAGCTATCAATACAATATACAGTATATATTAAGTACATGCATGCATGTGCATGTGATTGCACATGCATGAGCATACACGGATGTTGAATCAGCCCAGAATTAGAAAAAAATGGTTGCATATGAACCTAATTAAGATTGGGATTTTGCTAGTGGCCAAAAGAATGTGTTCTGAAGAGTCTAAAACCACAATGAAGTCTACTTTAGTTGTTTCACTCAGTTGATCAATTATACTTACAATTGATATATTTAATCCACAGTTCAGGAACACTTCTTGAGCTATCAGAGATGTGGCAGCTCCAAGTAAATTAAACACTTTGTACTATCTCCAGTTAGCTAAGGGACTCCATCTCATTCTGGTGGACAATGTCCTGCCTCCCTTATACACACGGTCACATCCCACCTGGACTATAGTAATACAACATACCGGATCACGAAGCCACAGTGTAAATCTTTAGGAAACTCCAACAAACAGAACTGAGCCAAGTTGAATTGAGCATATGTTCTCAACAACACAGGTTGCCATGAGCACATTAAACCTCTCTGTTCTCTGCACTGGCTTCCTTGGGACTATTTAAATTCAGTGCCCAAATTCTATTCTTGAAGGTGCTCAACTTCACGACGCCCTCCCTCACATCTAAAAAATCCAAATCATCTAGAATGAAGATAATGACCAACAACACCAATCCTCAGGCAAAATAGAGAATTTGCTTTACTATATGCAGGAGACAGAGATTTCTCAACTGTCCAGGCCTGTGGAATAGCTTCTCACAGGAACCAAAGACAAATCAGTCACAGGCCTCATCAGCTTGTACTCTAGGTAAAAAATGTACTTCTGTTTTGCCTTCCCTCTCACACACAGTGCCACATACTTTTACATTAAACAACAAGCCAGCCAACCAGATTGAGGTGAGAGAACTAGACTCTAGGTCCTCATCAGCCTAAGAGGGATCAAATACCTCTTCCTATCTCCTGGGGGAGTACCCATATGGCCATAGGCTAGGGTGGGCTGGGCTGAGTTGGGCTGGGGACACTCCACTCCACTTCTTGAAGCTGAACTATTGTGCAGAAAGGAATACAAGTCATGGACCAGAGGGAAAGCAACTAAGCAAGGGAAATGTGACTACCCCTAGGAGTACCCCTTTTCTCTCCTCCCAATGCTTTTGAGTGAGTCATCTAACTCAAGAAGGGACAATTTGTGTCCCTAGGTCTTTGTACACATTTCAGTCTGTGAACAGGGCAGGCATAACCAATCAGATAGCACAGGAAGTCGCCAATGGCAGCAAATTGAAAGGAGTAGCAAAAACAGTGCATACCTGGCATATGCTCATTGGGGGGTCACCCATGGCCAACTGGTGCCATCTTACTGGTGCATATGCCCCCTCAGCAACCAGTCAGCAACCAGTGAGGGGGTCCCCCCCATGGCCGATCTAACCAGGGGGGATCTCTCCACAGCCAATCTCACTCACTGGCTTCTGGAAGTGACTGCAGTATGCTTAGAAATGGCTGCAGCACTTCTGGAAGTGGCTGTGGCGCTTCCACTCTCCAGCTGGCACTCAGAGGGGGGGGCACCAATGCTCCTGCCAGCCCCCTGCCTGTCACCTAAGTGGGGAGCATGTCCTGTCTAGGGGTCCAGCAGCACTCTCAGGAGGGGCCCATGCACCCCCATGCAACTCCTATGCGTTGCTACCAGGATCACCTCAGGAATCTGGGCAGGTGCAGAAATGAGTAGGGCAGTGCTGGCATTGCCAAGCTGCCTCTCTGTGGCTGTCTGGTTCCACTCTCACCAATTCCTAGCTACTTTTGCTGCCTAGGGCTGCAGAAATCCTTGCACTGCTCCCATCTGAATCCCAGTCTTAGACAACTAAATAAGACACCTATAGATTGGTGCCAGAGTCTGGGTGACACCCAGAATCTGAAACACATTATTATGTTCAGTGTTTTTTAACAACTGTCAGAGGTATTCCCCAGTCAGCATATTGACATATTGACATACGGGCAGCAGTATATGGGCTATGAATGCCATTCCTAGGTGCCTAAGCCTTCCTTTTTAAAGCATTGGGAAGGTTAGTGTCTAACTGAGGTTTGTGAATTTCACTCTTGGAGATGGGTACCCAAGTGGTGAGAGCAGAGGAAGAATCTGTACAGCAGGCAATACAATATTTTACATCTGATGGCAATATGCAGCATGGTGTTATATGAACATGCTTATATGCAATCTTTGATAGAAAAGACTCTCTTACAAAAAACTGTATAATATCATATTCTACATAAAATAATAAATCTAGAAACAACCCAGGCAGCCAGGAAAATAGAATAATGGCTAAAAGTGGCTCCTATTGCATATGTACTTCAAAGACAGGGAACACAGCTGTCTTCTGTGCAGTACCTGCTGCCTTTATAAAGTTGAAGAAAAAACACATACTTAACTTACATCTGCTCTGCCACTGCCCTTAGGTGCAAGCTGAAACTAGATTTGAATGTTCTTTTTAAAATAAAACTATCATTTTTTCCTTTCTGCTGAGATCAGCATTCACTTTAGTCAAGGATAATTTAAAAGGAGACAGACAGGGGAAGAAGCTGAAACTTATTCAAATGAAACCTAACATGTCAAATTTAGCTGACACTGGGGCTTTAAGACCCTTTAAGGTTGTTCTTTATATTGACTTAACTGAAAAATGTAAAAAATTCATTAGAGCAGAGTAGAAGAGAATGGTAACAGATTATGTTTATTATTTTTCCCTTAATCATATGAATTCATGATCCTTATGGCATACAGCTAGTAGGTCATCACCATGCTCCTGCATCAAATGTTGAACCATTTACTAATGTGTTGTATCTACAGAGAACTAGACTGGATATTACATACCTTGCTTTTTGCCGTGATGCTACATGCATCTCACTGACTACAGCACAATTTTGGGCTGAGCATAGTCTAGACAAGTGGTCACCCACCACTGGTAGATCTTGGAACCTCTTGCAGTAGATCTCGGAGCCTTTTGGAGTCTATTCAAGGCTGAGATGGGGGGCCAAGTGCCTGCATGCATGCATGTGTGTGCCCCATCCCAGCAGGTCAGTCTGTGGGGGAAGAAAGGGGCAGGGTTAGATTGAGGCCCCCACAGTGAGGGACAGTCCCACAGAGCCAGGAGCAGGTGTAAGTTGAGTTGGGCCCTGGCTGGGTGGGACTTCTAGGGAGCTGAACCCCCAAATAGTTCTTTCTCCCTCTGCCTTGATCTGCTCCCTGCTTCCCTCCCCACAGACTTACCTGCTGAGCAGGGGGGAGGAGTGGTAGTGGCACATGGCAGATCTTGGGTTCTTTTAAATACCAAAGGTGATCTCCTTCTTAAAAAGACTGGAGACCCCTGGTCTAGACTATAAGATTGGATATCCTGTTGAGCAGGCTACTTCACTGGGTCATCTATGAAAGAACCAAGTTAAATCACTCATAGTGAAGGGCAGTGACCAGTATTGTCTCAAGTTGTTGAAGAGGTGCCAGTTTTGTAATTTCTTTTATTTAAGACAGATATGAGAAGTTAGAAAGAGACAATGTGTTTACAGCATCTTCAATGGGTTGCTGATGCAACTTCATTGTTTTGTTTCTGAGCCTGTCCAGGAACAAGTGCTCAGTACCTAACAAGAGGTAGATACACATGACTTGGCTAAGACGTAGTCCAAAAAAGATAGAGATTTGGCTGCAGATGCTGTCAATGGGATTCTAGTACTGCACAAAGGTCCCCAATGGATCTTGGGTAGAGGATATATGAGCAGGACTGTAGAAAGATTACCATTCCACCCATTCTATTTCTCTTGTGCACCATACACTCAGCATACTCGACCCTATGTGCATCTGGAGTTTTTAGACTTTCAGTCAACATCCCAGGATTCCATTTTTTTAATTAATCACCATAATGTCTAGGTTGCGATGCTGTGTCCAGAAACGAACATAATCAAAACATTTTAGTTGCACACAGTCTACACATTTTTCTACATTTTGTTGTATTTTCTTAAAACCAATCTAAAAGAAACAAACAGAGATACAGAGGTAAGTTACTAGATCTCAGATCCATTTATGGCCAAATCATGCTCTCCTTACTCTCATGAGTAATCCCACTCAGACTTCAGCAAAGCAAGCAGGATTTAGCCTACCAAGAGTCTCTGTGTATCTAAATAAAAGATTAAGTTCTTCTGGGTTTGATTTTTGGTGCTTCTGTTCACAGGAGCTTTCCCCTATTATGAGCAAAGGGCAGAAATGTTGTTGTTATTTATTGAATCTACCATTCAATATTAGATGACACAGAGATGACAGAGAGCAGTTAAATCATATGAGCAAAGCAAACAAAGTCGCTAATGAAGCAATGAAGAGTATCAGACTCCCCTAAATGAGACATCCCTCTTTCATATAAAAAATCAGAGCACCCATCATGTTTAACCCAAATTATAGCTTGGTAATAATCTAGAAGTATATAGAGCATGAAATGCAATTTATAGAAAAAATGTATTAACCTATACAGATAGCATGCAATAAGAAAATGGCCTAAGTTAAAAAAAATATTAGTAGGAGAACCAACTAGCCTACCTTGTAAAGACTGCAGAACCAAAACAATATAAGAGGACATATTAACCTGTAACTGATATTTATTTCAGTTTTATTTATACGGATTTATATGGAGGCAAACTAAAAAAGTCACCTATCCAAACACCAGGTACAGTACCATTGACATAGCATAAAAATAACCATCTCTAAAACAACACCATACATAACTAAAGTGCTGTAATACTATTCAATTTAATATACAATAATAGTCATTTTGAATGGCTCTAGGTCAGTCAGAGGAACATTACAATAAGCCAGACTAGAGGTAAATTTATGGACAAATATTAGAATTAGGGATGAGGGAGACCAGAAAATAAGAAACCAGTTCTCCATTTAAATTTCAAACCATCTTAGAGTTGAAGAAGGTACATCACAAAATGCTGGAAGATATTTAAGTGAGTGGTAAAAGCATTGCATTCTGTTTAGAATAAGGGAGAGGAAGGTTGTTTTTTTGGAAGAAAAGGAAGGTCAAAGTGAAAAATCAGAATCAGGATGCATAGAATATTTAACTAACTGGGTTGTTAGGAGGAAGTGGGAAAATATGGGAGAAAGAAGAGAAGAGGTGGTTAGAGCTGTTTTAAATCAGCTCCAAAACTTTTCCAAATCATCAGCATTTCTGAACCTCTTAATGTTTGCTTGTATTTTTATGATTATGGCACAATTACCCACGGATTCCAAGATTGAGTCCTGGAGTGCAGACCCAGTCCTGAGAGTTGGAGCTCACAGTCCAACTGCTTTATATTTCCATTTGTAGCTTAAACACATCTCTCTTCAGAACCCTGCATAAAAATACAGCTCTTCTGGTTCACAACTGAACCCCTCAGGAGGCATGCTGATGTGAGCAAAACAGGCACATGTGCATATTGAGTTTCTGAACAGAAAAAAACAGATCATTAGAAAACAAGCTTCTTGACCATTGCCCATTATTACAAGTCCATATTTCCCTTGGGAAACTGCCTGGGATGCATCTGTGTTCAGGATGGCCGAGTTTCCCTTTCACCTCATCTGGTGCAGGAAACTCTCCTTCAGCTTTGATTGGTGACTGCAGTTTCCAAGTGCAATGTTTCACGTCCTACCATTCCTTGCCCAACTACCTGATCAGGCTCCTCAGGGAAACAGACTCCTGCAAGATTCTGGTCACCCTGTAAACATCCAAGCTAACACAACAGTATGCTAAAACAAGAGCTCTCAGAACAGGAGTTCACTAGATTAATCTCTAGTAAGACTTTGCTCTTCCTTGAAGTAAATCACAATGATGGTAGCAGGAAATACTTTGAAAGACTGAATGATAGACTGGCCACCTACGCCATTATAAAAAAAAGTCTACTCTTTAAGTCCAGTACAGCTGCTTGACTAAAGCTAATGACATGAAAGCTTGGAAAGGTGGCAAAAGGAAAAATTAGTATTATTTCAAAGACTTGCAACTGTGAGGGAAGGCAACGGAAATAGGAAAGAAATCAAAGGATTATTTTCTACATATGAGGTCTTTTCACAAAATCCATTACCCCTGGCAACTGGAAAAGGTGAAGACCTTCAATAAGTAACCAAGGTTGCTGAGTGGTTTGTCACCAAAATGATGTATGTTGTTAATTTAAGTTATTCTTCAGAAGGAGACCTTTCGTGCCTTGGGATCTGTAAGCTCTGCTAGTGAGATAAGATGTAAGTGGCAAACAACAGCTATTCAAGAACAAAGTAAAATGAGCAGGAACAGATGTGTTTTCACAGAAAGCTACACAAAGCACTTCTGAACCTGGAATGATCAAAAATATCCCCTTTCTTCCAAGCAAAATTAAAAATTAAAACCTGGTAACCTGTTATACAATGCAGAAGATTTATCTTTTTTTAAGGAATGGGAACTACACTTTTTGAAAACAGCAGCAAAGTCATGATAACATTACTTATTGGAGGATTTAGCAAAAATATGGGATTCTATTAGATAGGCCTTCAGAAGTGCCTTCAACAAAATAGTATATATATTTTTTACCAAACTAAAGTACTGTAATTGTATCTAATAATAAAACATGACAGACTTTCCTAAAGAATTTGCTTTTGCTACAAATGATCATTTATTTCCTCTGTTCTAGAGCGCACACATGTCTTCATCATCACGATATGGTGGCTGCGATTAAACCACAAGAGAAGTAAAGTCTTGACTCGATTTATGACCTTACAGCAATAATCCTCACATTCAAGGTAGAAGCGGTAGATATGGGATTTAATTACACTCCTAGTAGTCGGCAAATCTCTTGAGTCATTGCAAGGAGTGCCTCCAACATAAAGGATTTGATTTAATAAAATCCTTATATAGGTAAGACACTGATTCTATAAGAAATTATAATTACAGGAACAGCTGCCCTTCATTTCACCCAGACTGGAAACATAAAGCTCAGAAAGGAAACTATCTCCTTTGCTTGCTAGTGTGGTTTTGACCCTCCCCACCAATAATGTTGTGATGTCAGAGAGGGAGTTTTCAGATTTTGCTGCATGCATAATGAGGTGCACGTATTCACCCAGATAGTTTAGCCCCAATTTATATGCATGTTGCTTCTCATTTAACACTTAAAATTAACATCTTGGACAATAAAAAGGTTTATATATTTTAAACAAACTCCTTCAGTAGCTGATTTGTAACTGATTTACTGTTGCTGCAAAGAAATCAGTAATAATCCACAACAGCTGCCAGCCAACAGGTGCTGCTGAATAACATTGAAACACAGTGCCATAAGCTGGAATCAATTCAGTCTCCTTCACTATTACAATCAGGGAAGCAGAACAACTGCAGCATTTTTAATATTGACTTTAATATCCTCCAAAAACTGAGGTAGAAAGAGGACCCTACTGTATAATCAAGAAAGCACATCCTACCATCATTATAATTGTTCTCCAGAGCTATGCATTTTATGAGTTATGTATGGAAGACACAGTGAAGGTCACCATCTGAAAGGTGAATACAGTTAGTAGGCACTGAAATCAGTACAAAACCACACTTATTCAGAATCTGAGATACCATTTTCAAAAATCTAAGTTCTAGAGAGTGTCCATTTGCCACCTGAAATCAGCAACAGAACAAAATACAAAACTCACCTAGCCATTAGCTTCAATTTAGCCTAAATATCTCTTTGTGCTCCAACTGTTCCCCTCACATAGAAAACAGACGCTGCAGAAGTGAAGGTCAAATTTTTAAGCCATGGTTCTAATGAATCGGATGCACTAATGAAATTGCTTCTTCATTACTCATAATAATGTTTCTCTTTTTTATTTATTTTTTGCCTGCCCCAATCTTGTTTTAGACCTGTCCTGACTTTTCTAATCAGAAAGAAGAGAGAAAAATATTGAGATATTAAAATATACACTTCTCACATTAGGGTCAGAAATGTGCAACTTTCCATTTTTATACTTCAATTGGTGCTTCAGAGTAAAAAAGAAAAACAATTTAAAAAGTAGTAATTATTACATACCTGACTTGAAAACTGTGGTGTTTAAAACAAAAAAAAAATTACCACCTGTCCCAAAGTCTCCATGGGTTCTAGTGCCCAAAACAGTGGTGCCTAGTTTAAGATATATATAGGAATGGATTCTCAGTGACTGAGTACCACATAGACTTAGGATAGTGGGTTTGGCTGCTCAAAGTTTCCATTGATAAAGTATGTGGTGTTCAAACGTCCAGACTTACAAGTTGAATTAACAAGTCCAAATCAGCCAATCAGCCAAATCGAATCAGGACAGTGATCCAAATCAATGAATCAAATCACTGTCTCCAATTTGGGCCAAATCCGAATTGAGTACAGCCTGTTTTGTACACCCCTACTACCTACTCTGCCACTGCTGCTGCTCTGCCCTCCCATTGCCAGAGCTTCTGCATGAAAAGTGCACAATGTGGGGGATGGGATGGGTAATGAGCGGGTGTAGACCCACTACAGCTCCATTCTGGCACTTCCTCTTAGGCAGTACCCAAGGCTCATATCCCACTTGCCTGCCTATCATTTTGCTACTGCATTTGGCAAGGAGCAGCAAGCAGCCTCATTCATGTGTCTCCAGAGGATGATCCTGTTCTACCCAGAAAGATGCGTGCAGGTTTTCCAGTATCTAATTTGGAAGCTGTATGCATAGGAGTCTACTTAAATTTTATGAAATCAACAACAACAAAAAAAACCTTAATAAAAAGACAGCAGTCCTTACTGCCACCGTGGCCCAGCCTTGCAGCCCATCTGGGAAGGCAAGGTGCCAGCTGGTGGGAAGGCAGAAGGAAAGATGGCCACCACCCCCTCATCCCTCCTTCCCCCAGGGCCTCCTCTCTGCCAATCATTGCCAAGGGAAAAGGCTAGACCAAGGCCAGCCAACAGACCAGATGACAGTTGCCCTCTTGTCCCTTCTCTCCCCACACCCAGTGCCTCTCCACCAATCAGTGCTGAGGGATGGGGCTACCAGAGCACATCTGCTAAATGTCTGCAGAATTTGCTCTTAATCCCAAGACAAACCCATGAAAATTAGTAAATTTAACTGTAATTTAGACCCCTATTTATGCGCCTCCATTATGTTTGGTTGCTGCCTAATCCAATTCAATAAAAGGGCAGGGGCTCATTTGGATCCAGCTCCCAGGAAAGGCCTACTAGTCTACCTGACTAACAGCTCTATGGAAAGCCTGGTTCTCTGACTCAGTAAGATGGGTGCTGGTTTAGGAGGTAAAGAACCCTGGTTTTTGGCCCCTAATCTCAATGCTGTTTATCTATTATATTCAGTGACTATTTAATACAAAACTTATGAGCAGTCCTGCTACCAGGGACTGAAACCAAGAACTCCCCTCTACTGAACTGAGCACCCTAACCAAAAGGCAATAGAGTCACACTTCTCCTTGTTTACTCTTCTGGCCTCAGGACTCCTGAACTCCTTTCCCTCAGTGGCCCAGTTCCAACAGGAGGGCTGGATGATACTCTCCTCCTTGCCTGGACTAAGAGGATGCTCTCCTGGTAAGTAAGAGCCTTGTTGCATGGTAATTTTGTGCAGCTTTTAGAGCTCTTAGCACCTGGACTGTCCACACATTGACACCTAAAAATGGTTTTAAGCATTCATTATATGGATCATAAGCTGGCAGTGCAATGCTGTAGCCAGTAGGGCAAATAATCGATGCATCTCCAGCAAAATCAAGGAGGTGATACTTCCGGTCTACTCAGCACCAGAGTACTGCATCCAGTTCTGGACACCACACTTTAACCAAGACATGGACAAGCTTGAGAGAGTCCAAAGAAGAGTCACCTGCATGATCAAAATCTTACATGGCAAGCCATGCGAGGAAAGGCTGAGGGATCTGGGACTCTTTATCCTGAGGAAAAGAAGGCTGAGAGCGGACCTGGTAGCAGCTTAATGCTACACTAGGGGAGTACATCAAGGGCTCAGTGAACAACTGTTCACCAGGGCACCCAAGGGGAAAACCAGGAGTAATGGCCATGAACTGCTGGAAGATCAATTCAGGCTCAACATTAGGAAAAACTTCTTCACAGTCAGGGTGCCCAGACTGTGGAATAAGCTCCCTCCAAAAAGTGGTGCAATCAGCTACCCCGGAAATCTTCAAAAGGAGACTAGGCAGTCGTCTTGCTGGGGTCACCTGACCCCCAGTTGTTTTTCCTGCTAGGTGCAGGGGGCTGGACCCGATGATCTTCCAAGGTCCCTTAAGGCCTTACAATCTATTAATCTGTTAATTAATCTATGAATCAAAGTGACATCACTCCAGGATAGGATTATCTCCGATTCATGGTACCCAGCTTGTGTTGCACTACGGTGTAGCCACTCCAGGCAAAGGCAAACAGCACCACTATTCCTCCCCTATGATCTCAGCATCAGTAACTGTATGTGGTTTTTCCTTGGACTAAATGTTTGAGGAAATATGCACACTCCAGAAAAAGCAGAATCATAACAGAGTATAAGCAGAGTCAGATGGTAAAGTGGCCATTTGAGATTACTTCTGAACACTAATATTAAACCAAATTTAGCTGCATAAGGATCCTTTCAGGCTAAGGTGAAATCTCACAAGGAGTCTGGTACCTCAGCTGATTTTTGGCAGCTAAAGAAGGTGGAATAAGATCACATTTAGCAACTATGATGCTTAAAACCTGAGTAATTTACACTTAGATACCTTAGAGGTCTGGACCTCTGAGTTTCCAGTTTGCCTCTTCAGTTACGTGTGAATTCAAAAACGGACAGATACACTGGCTGTAAGGATCAAAAAAAAAAGAAAGAAAGAAAGAAAAACTCATGGGAAAAGATCAAAATAATGATGTAGGATACCTGAAATGTCAGGGACACTCATGAACATTCTTATTTTAAATTAAAATTTGTCCGCATACAACCTCTCAATAGCATGGCCTGATACTTTCTTTTCTTTTTCTCTCTCTCTCTCTCTCTCTTTTTTTTTTACAGGAGCTTGTTGCTCCCCTGGTGATGTATAAGATACCTTTTGGGTAAACCTATTCAACTACATCTCCACTTCTCTGCACATAATTCCACCTCCTGCCTGCTAATTTTCAGATTCAGCTACAATTTGAATTAGCAGTATGACACATCATGACCCCAGACACAGCCAAGTGTGGCTTTGAGACAAACTCCCAGGGTGTTCTCATACCTTCAGAAGTGCCTTTCAGCCCTAAATCCCTCTCTCCACCCTGCTCTCTGCTGCTTGACTACTGGGAATAGAGTGAGATGTTCCAAGGTTTACCTCTCTGACCTACGGCGGCTCAGCATTACCCAGCCCACTTGGGTCTTGTCAGTTCTTAGCAGAGGGGCTTTTACCAACAAAAGAATGACACTCTTGTCCAGTCATGTGCTAAGAAATGACAGATGTGCTCTCTCTTGGAAGAGGGCTACCTATATGGTCAAATGCTTTGAAATCACAGTTTATCGCTGACAAGAAGTGTGCTATAAAAGATAACACAAAGACGTTTTATAAAAACAAGAGGAAACATAAGAAAAATGTAGCACTATGTTGAGCTACAGAAAGAGATAGAAGAATAAACAAACAACAGAAAATACTAGAATAATAATCTGATTTTAACCTTCATTTTAAATCCAAGAATGCATCTTCTGCTTGGTCCACTAGACAAGGGCCTAAACCAGAGGAGGGCAAAGCGGCGGATCAGACCTGCAGCAGACTCCATTTCCCAGTAGGCCCTGCTTGCAACACTGAGGCTCATTTCCATGGAGACCCCAAAAGTGGCAGAGCCATAATAGTGCAGGGCCAGGGTTTCCATGAAGATTGTCCCTGATCCACTGCTCTGCCCCAGCTCCAGACCTGTCACTGCTGCAAGATCCCAGGTCTGGCTCTAGAGCAGCTCCCCACCCTGCCACGCACACTACCAGTACTGCACGGAAACCCTGCCCCCCGCTGTCATGGCTCTGCGGCTCCTGGGGTTTCCAGGGAAACCAGCTGCAAGATGCAGGCAGGGCCTGCTGGGAAACAGAGTCTGCCACTGGTTTGATCTGGCTTGTAAGCTGGACCTTGCCCATCCCTCACCTAACTATTTCCCTATGCCTGAGAAAACTAACAAACACTTGCTCTCATGGCAAGGCTTAAGTGTAGTTTCTTACTTGGCCATTTACCTAATTAACCATTGGATTCTTGGGCTATAGCCTAATCTAATTATTAAATTAATCACCCCCACTGCTATGAAGGTCAGGCTTTCAGTCCCTCCCAAGTGCAAAAGCAACTTATTGTATAATCAGTGATACTTGAAAATCATTATCATATTATGTAATCCTGGCCTTGTAACAGCATTTAAGAAACATATTTTATATAAAATGCCACAATGAATATAAACATAAGGAGGATACGACTGTACGCAGCTAAATGCCAATGTTAAGACAGCACATGCCATATCAGTCATACAAACTCAGGAAAACATGCATGACAATCCATGAGCCCCTATAAATATTGTAGGTCTGTGACAAGTAGGAAGTACTATCTTTGTCTGATTTGCAAGATATACATGTCTGTGAACTCATCCCCTTCCAATGTATTAAACAAGATGCAAAACTAATCATGTACAAAGCAAAGAAAGTGAAATTGAGTACACAAAGATACAAGAGAGAAAAACTTTTTCCTAATCACACAATTATATAGCAAATTCAGCTGTAATTTGTCATCATATTTCCAGATGAAAATGGCTCATTCAAATTAGTGGGGTCTGTACTATTCAAAACTTCCAGTTTTGAGATAGTTTGTCTTATATGCTCATGTATCAACTTTTGAAAACTACATTCACAAGTAAAAATACAAATAGGTTCATGAAATGTTCTTTCATCTGGAACGTAGCAGAAATTCCTATGACCATCTGGTTCCATTGGATTACAGCTGCATGCCTAAAAAAGACCAAATTATGTGAAATAATAACACATCCAACAGTCAATGCTCAGCAGGATCTCTATCATCTATTATGAACTTTTGAATATTTCTAGAAAATCAGCTACATGCAATACATCTGGAAAAATTCCAGAATAGCTAGGTGGATGTCTCTAAAGTAATTCCATCATACTGCAAGAAGAACCAACGGCTTGTACTTACAAGGCAGTCTTACAAAAGTGGTGCAATGGGATCCTTCCATGCACCTGAAGTTATATATCAAATGTGTTTGTCTTTCTGTTAATGACATGCTGCACTTAGAAAACATGCTTTTGCTTTTTGGGATAATAAATGTGTTTTGACTAAAATAGAGCTGCTCTGTGACGATTTACCAATATTGTTGAACAGATTTTTGGGTTGGTTTGCATGATCGCTTCTCAGCCTCTTGAAGGCTCAGATCAAGATAAGTTTAATGAGGGAGGTGGGGCTGTAAGGAAGATACGCAGGAAGGGAACAATGGCTTGAGATGTGTCATTTTTCAGAAAATATTAAAACAGTTGTTGGGAGATAGTACCTGAATTATAAAAGTGTTTTTACATTGTCCCTCCTAGTTCCTTCCTACTTTAAATAGATTAAAAAATATATGCTGTTGTTTTTAAATAATTATCTTTATTTTATTTATTTTAGAGGGAGCTGGTTATCCATGAAAATCAGAGTGACACATAGGCACATGTCAGAAAAAGGTAAACCTATCCAGGCCACCATAAAGGATAAGATAGGTAAGACAGACATATGCACAGACAGTTTATAGTTTTAACTATTCCCCCTCCCTTTGCCTTCACTCTGTTTTCTAACTGCTTTGTTTCTCTCTATTCATACAAACAATAGTTTGATTTTAAAAGGCTTTGGTTCTTTGTATTCACAATGGTTCCCATACTCCTGAATGGAAGTGCCACAAGAGCACAAACCAGTTGAAAATACAGAGTAAGCACGGTTGATATGCTCAGAGCCCAAGCTCAGAATGGATTGTGGAATCCGCTTCCCAGAAGTCAAAGACAGGAGAAAGAGATGAGGTTGAGATAGGGACTGGGCACTCAAAGACCAGGAAAAAGTTTGAGAGAAACTATTATCCCTTAAGCCATGCACAAGCATTTACCATATATTCTAATCATTCTGCAAAGGAAGCAGATCCCAGCAATTATAAACTTCTGACAAAATAGATACACTGGAGGTTTTTAAGACCTTAGTAGACCCCTTGGTAGGATGATATATAGTTGGGGATGGTATTGCTTTGATCAAGTTGTTGGACTAGATGACCTCCTGAGGTACCTTCCAACCCTAATTTTCTATTATTCTAAATAGAGCTACTTGTACAGAGCTATACAGTAAGTTTGCTCCAAATCTTTAGTGTCATTTGTTAAACATATTGCCTTCAGTACCAAATCAGCTTTAATGATCTGAAAGAATAAGTGACTAACTTTCCCTCTCACCCTAGGTTGTTACTATAACAGCAGACTACACAGGCTTACTGTCAGCAGATAATTTGCCAATGAGATAACATGATCATTGCAGATGACAGATGTTCATGACACAATTCAAGAGATCAAAAATAAGTAGGCAATCATATCCAACTGTAATTTCAGTCCTGAATGAGTTTGCATTGTCCCCCTTGTCTCTGACACCTCTTTCTTTTCTTCCATGCATCTGCTGACAAAAGTTCAGATTGCTGACATAAGTTTCCTAAGAATTTATTACAAGTAGCTTCAAAATTTTCTGTAAGATTTGACAATGTTGTCACCATCTGCTCTGGCAAAAAAACCCACATATTATATATAATATATCAAGGTGGACAACAATCAATGCTCTTTTAATAAAAAAAAATCAGATTGTCTTATTTAAATCCAATTTTGTTTATTTAATAGTATTTTTTTATTATTTTTTAAGATTTTTTTTAAAAAAACTATATAAAGATAATTTTAATTTAAGATATGTTAAAGCTCAAAGATATCATCATGAGATAGGTATGATAATTTATAATTATATACTATTTGAGACAATATATTCGTGTAACCTTTTTAGAAAAATTTTGTAATAAGTTTGTAATAAGAACCAGCAAATTATAGCAAGAGGTAATTGAAGAAAAAATTGCTCAGTTTGTTTATGCAACTCTGTATGGTTGAAAACACACACCTCATTGACATGTCATTACAACCAGGATACAGTCTACTCAGAGCAGATCTAGTAGGCATATTGCTAGATATAGTATATGAGAAAGAAACTGAACTGTGTGCAAAAGGTCTAGAGGGAAAAACTGTTAACCTAGGCCTGCTGTGTGGATCAATATTCATAATGATCCAGTAATACATGTTTGTGTGACAACAGAATAAGGGAACCTTTACTTTACAGAAACAATTGATACATAAGGAAATGCAAACACAGCAGAATAGTTACAAGAAGTAGCAGTAACAGCTATAATAAACTGTGAAAAACAATTCAAATGGCTAGTACACGGCTGTGTCACAGACACTGCTGCAAATGTATCAAAGATGAGAAGAAATCTAGAAGAAAGTGAAGAAAGCCGCAAACTAATAACATCTGGCTGCAGTGCTGCACTGCTACTGAAATTTGGAAGGAATTGAATGAGACCTTGAAAAAAGAAATATGCAATGACAGAGTTAAATTATAGGCATTAAAAAAAATGAATGGATCAAGCACTATCTCCAGATCACTTTCTTGCCAATATTCTCAATACTCAGTACCAGGGTCAATCCTTAACTTCTAAAGAAGAGGACTTGGCTATGACATGGGCATGTAGCTATCATCCCTCCATAATACCAATTATAATAAATTTCAGGGCTAAGGATGAACAATTCAAAAAATATATGTTTGCTGATGAAGTTTTAAAGAAAGTGACACCAATGAACTAACAGAAGTCATTTTAGCATCTGGATCCATCAGTGGCCATCAGCAAAGTGACAAAGTGACCATCAGACCATTGAAATGATAATCCATCTTTTAACAGCAGTAGCTTCTTCTGCAGGTATAGAAAGAATATTTTCTCCCTTTGGACTAATTCATTCTAAATTGAGAAATGGCTTGGCAAGTGAAAAGGCAGGAAAGCTAGTCTGTCTTTTCTAGTCTATGGCTAAACAGGAAAAAGAAGGTAAAGACTGAGTTTGCTGAGTAACCCAGTATTTTAAGTGTCTCATGTTGACTTGGCTGAAATAATCTATTTAATTTTCACATTTATAACTAAAATAGTTAAAAAATCAAAAATACATATGCTTGTTTTGTTAAAATAAGTATACATGTTTGTTGTTGAAGAAAATATCCAAAATACATAAGCTTGTTGTTTCAGTTAAATAAAACAATTTAAAAGTCTGTTGTTCTTGGTGAGGTTTGTTGTTTGCCTAATACACTGTGGCAAAAATAACCTCAAATACCCACGATCCATTTAGTGAATTGGAGATAGTTCACCTCCCAATGACTACACAAGTATCTGCTTCAATTATATTTGGTAAATAAAATAACCAAATCATAATTCAGTTTTCTGATGTAGCTGCAAATTTAATTTGAAAAAATATCAAAATAAGTCACTGCTTTAAAGTGTATCATGTGTATCTCTGAGCTGTGAATAATATTTATTAAAGTTATATCAAACAACAAGAATCCACTTTTTGTAGAAAATAATGATTAAATTGAGGCTTCCTGACCAGTGATTTAAATTGTGGTGTAAATCATGATTTAAATCTATTTGATTTAAATCAAACCCACTCTGTAATATATTAAAATTAAATCCAACTTCCTTTCCTTCAGATTATAAAAATGGTATCAACTTGTTGTCACAGGCAGAAACTCTGCCAGTTGAACAGCTTATGTTTTGAATAGATACAGGTATACATGGTACTATAGCAATAGATTTTGCACTTGGTAGTCAAAGATGTAACTATAAAGATTTGTTCTGATAAGTGGATCCCACAAAACTCTATGCCAGAATTTTAGACCTTGTTTTTCTATCAAGGAAATTTTGTTTATGAAGTGTAACTGTTCTCTTTATACAAACCACACTTCAGATACTCAAACCATGTCACAGGAATTTTCAGTATTCCCTTTTTCTTTGTTGGGCGGGGGAGGGGGGAGACAAAAGTAGGAAGTTCATTTCATGCCACTTCCTGTTTTAAATGTACCAGATTGATAGTATCCAATAAACAAATAGCAATACTTAATCTATAGAACTCCTTTCCCAATTTTCTCAAGCGGAGCCAAGCTAGTTGTACCATCTATAAAATGCCCAAGGAGTGTTCTGCTCTCTGTCCTTTAGTGCATGCTGGCATTCCATAGAAAGGGCTAGATAGCCTGCTGCTACTATTGTATGATGGTACTTTCCATCCCTAATGTAGAGATATCTTAGGAAGACTTCATGTCTATGTGTATTGATTTGCTCCATCAGTTTGCAACGGTATTCACTGCTGCCACTACGCACACACACTTATACAACAGTTGTTTCACAAGCACTATGTGCAGAATGATCTGCTCTGAAACTATGGCTTCATATACACATTCAAATATTCTGGGAGAATTCTCAGCCTTGTTATCCTGGTAGAGAAAAACTTACCCAGAGTCATATATATAAATATTTGAGTACAGAGGCCCTGAAGAGTCGTGAGATTACAGTGCTGACACTGTGCAGTCGTGGGGGGAGGTCACCATGCACACAACTCACATCTCAGTATGCTCTGCAGGCTCTGTTAGCCTGCTTGGTAACAGAAGACAGCAGTGCAATGGGCAGCCCTGATTAGGTAACTCACACAGCCCATGGGCAGCCTATGCTTTCAGCATATACAGACATTCACTCTCCCAGGAGAAACTCTCCTGAAAATGAGTGAATCCTGGTTGTGCCCAAGTTATTCTTCTTCTGGAGTAGCCATTTTTACCTGGGAGAAAAAGCCTGAACATCTGCACACTTAAGGTTTCTCCTGGAAGACCAGTGACTTGCCCAGGGGAAACTCAATATCTATATGAGGCCTATGTGTTCCATTAGGACCACAGGAATAATGCAGCCTTTTTCTGTAAGTCAATTCATTCAGGTGTTTCAGATGAGCAGTAGGATAAATATAATTTTTCGTTCATTATGATTGCTATGACTGCTAACAGTGAAGTATAATACTTCAGAGCAATAATTAAGGGTATACTCACAATACTTCTCACAAACTGTATTGCTAAAATATAAAATAAAAAATGCCAAATGGAGATATCTGCTATGTGTTTTGTTCTACAGAGACCAAAATTTCAGCTAATTTCATTTGGCCCATCTATAATTCTGTAGCCATATGCAACCAGCAAACTTCAAATATATCTTTAAAAGAATATAGTTGATCATACTATATGACCATTTCTCTAAATATTATATTTTATCATACAGCTGATTTTGCAGAACTCTGGAAATTTAAGATTTTATGAGTTGTTACAAACCTGACAGTGTTATGCTTTGAAATACTCTTCTAAAAGAAAAAAAATATGAAATGGGCATTGCTTCCATGTGATAGATCGCTCAGCTTTCATCCACTTAAATTTAGTTTTGATAGCTTCACCTGTATCAAAAAAAGCAATAATATTTCATTTTCACGATGCAAAACAGTTTCAGAATCAGCAATGAAATGAAGCAGCCCCCTGATGGGGATATATATATCTATAGGGAGGCCACAAATCTATCAGCATTGGAATATGGGAAATAACACTATAGAGTACAATCTTGAACAATCTGAATGTTAAGATGACATTATTCATGAGAGAGACAAAATCCACAAAACTGCAATATTTCATTCCAATTTAGAATGGGCTCAGTTGTGTTCATGGTGCTCTGCGCATAACTAGTGGAATCAGAATTCCATGCCTTTCATGTCATAGTTGTACTCGAAGTTGGAGGTCACTGCTGATGGATATTTGGTTTATGCATCAAGAAGTAAAGCAACTTACTACAAAAACTGCCTCTAATTCCTGAGCACAGACTAAAGTCTTCCAAGTTACAGCAGAAAATAGTTTTAAACAGCAGATATTAAGCAAGGCTAGATAAAAATGCATACTATGCCAAAATGTGGGAGGAATCAAAGAAAAGTATTCTCATACCTTGGAAAAGCATAATTCATTGAATAATTAACAGTAAAAGAAACACAGTGAGTCTGTGCTGCCATGAGCAACAAGCTTCAGTAAAATGTTGCTGAGTGGCACAGATGCATCAAAAGATTTCTAAATGTATAGAGGAGCATTAAGGTGGGGACTTGCATAAAACACTGTATGGGCACATCTAAACAAATGAGGTCACGTGGTATGTGGCACTGCATACATGTTTGCAGTACCACATACCACATAGTCTGGAGTTCTCTGTGCTGCAAGGGCGTGCTACCTAAGTGTGCACGGTTTAGGTGTGTTTTTTTTGCTGTGGTTCTTTTTTTTGACCACAGAGGTGAAAAAAAAAATGAAAACCATGGAAAAAATCCCTGAGGCAGCATGTGCTCAGGCAGCCTGTGCTACTAAAAAATGGAGTTGGACCACTTGGAGATATGCTGCAGATGCTGGCTAGGCTCCACCCAGCAGGACTGCCATGGATGCAGCTCCGGGAGACACCCAGTACCCCAAGTAAGGCTGCTGGGGCCAGCACAGTTCTGGCCCCGGCCTCCCCTATGCCACCCAGGGCAACTTGCCACATACCAAAGTGAACATGGTATAGGCATTCCCCAGGGACAGGCTTAACATGCACCACTGCTACTTGGTCCAAGGAACTGAACATCCATGCATGTCTGGACATGCCCTCTGATCCTAAAATAAACACACATCTTAGGGCCCCTCTCCACATGCAGATAAAAGCACAATAGGCTCTAATATGGCACCTACACAATCATGCCTCCTGCCATGCCACAGGTGTATGGTGGGAGGCATGATTGTGGGATCACACATTAATTTCCATCGTGCCTTATTACCAGAACTAGGAGAGCCTGGGACTGGGCTCCCCCTGCACCGGCAAAAAACAAGCTTCTGCAGCTGGTATGCACCCCATGGCTGGGAGATCACAACTCCTCTGATCTTCCAGCCATGGGGAGCATGGGGAGATCTAGAATGGTTGGTCTGGCAGGGCATGGTGTACCCTCGTGCCTGGGAGTCTGGTCATCTGACAGGGTTCAGTTGCAGCAAAGATCCTGCTACACGTGCAAATTAAGACTCGATACCAAACAGCTATAAAGTTAGTACCTATTTTTGGTCTAATTTTTTCGGTGATTTGAGCTTTTTATGGCATGATAGATACTTTGCACATGTAGCTAATCTCAATTTAATTGAGCAATTAACCAGCTAATTGTGCAATAGTTGTAACATGTAGAAGGGGTCTTAGTTACAAACACATTGTGCCCTTATTGCAGATAATAATGGTAACAGGGTGCATGGCTCAGGGGCAAGAGCCCAGCTGCAAGGGGTAGTGCCTGCCTGACCAAGGGCATGGCACCAACCGGGAAGGATGACTTTCTAGCCCTAGAAGAAATTGGAAGCTACAGTACTGAGGAAGCAGCATAGAGCTCGGGTTGTCCTCTCCAGGTCCGAAGAAGGACCACAGGTTTTGAGTTAACTCTTTGTTATTTGTTCTATTATTGATGTATTTCCTGTGGAGACAAGTCTGCCCCAGGGAAAATAAAAGCTGAGTGACAACCCACTACAATAACAATTAGCAATAAAACATAGCACTATATCTCCCCACACATGGTACCACATCTTTTAGTTGTCTTCAACAGGCTCTGGTATTTGTCCCCACTGTGGATTTTCAGTGTCATATAGAGGAAATACTACAGATCACATTATGCAGTTAATTTTTAGAAATAGATTTCTCTGCATCTGGGGAACATACGTCCCTGTAACTCTTACAGTTATACAGATGAAATTGATAAGTACTTCTGTTCTCTGCAGGGCCAGAAACCTACTGAGGAGCCCCCCCAGACCCAGAAGAGTGACTCGTCGGTGGCAGCAAGTTCCCCTTAGGAAACTGCTGAGGAGCACCCCCCTCGCGGTGCTGATCGTGCACCCTTATCGCGAGCAGAGATGAAGAAGCAATCCCATAGGAGGAGCAAGCGTCGAGTCCTGGTCATCGGGGACTCCATCCTGAAGGGCACGGAGGGCCCCATTTGCTGTCCTGACCCCCTGGGCAGAGAGGTTTGCTGCCTGCTCAGAACGTGGGTTCAGGACGTCATGGAGTGCATCCGGAAGATTGTTGGGCCCACAGATTACCATCCATTAGTGGTAATCCACATGGGGACCAACGATGCTTCAAGTGGCCAGCCAGAGGACATCATTGAAGACTTCAAGGCTCTCGGAAGACAGCTCAAGGCACTCGGATCGCAGGTGGTGTTTTCTTCCATTCTGCTGGTGAGTCGACGGGAAAGGTGTCATGAGGCCTGTATCGCAGCTGTAAACCAATGCCTTTGGGGTTGGTGTTATGATGCGGGCTTCGGATTCTTCAATCACAGCCCACATTTCTCTACACAGAGCGTGCTGGCGGAGGATGGACTTCACCTAACGCCTAAAGGTAAGTGTTTCCTTTCTTCTAGGTTGGCTGATCTCGTGTGGCGGGCTTTAAACTAGCTTCGCTGTGGGACGGGCCTGGCGGGAGAGGAGACAATGCTCTGCTGCTGTGCTGGGTAAGTCGAGTGAGAGCATGTGGCTGTAGCTTAGGGGAAACGAGTGGAGAGGGAGAGACAGCAGTGGGTACCCTTAAATGCCTCTATACAAATGCTCACAGCAAGGGAGGTAAGCAAGATGAGCTGTCTCTCCTGGTGGCTGTGGAGGACCCAGATTTGGTTGTGCTCACGGAAACCTGGTGGGACCCGACCCATGACTGGACCGTAAGCATCAATGGATATGCCCTTTTCAGGAAGGACAGAGTGGGGAAAAGAGGCAGTGGTGTTGCATTCTATGTCAAAGAGCATTTCTCTGCATCAAGCATCAACACGGGGGCGACTGAGGACCAGGCAGAATCGATTTGGGTCAGGATGCAAGGAGGACGAGGGGAAAGGGATTTAATGGTGGGTGTCTGCTACAGACCACCCAACCAGAAGGAGGAGCTGGACCTCCAAATTGCTGGTCGGCTCAAGGAGGTGGCTAGGACGAGGGATGTCATTGTCATGGGTAATTTCAATTACCTGGACATCTGCTGGGAGTAGCAGTTGGCCAAGTCCGAGAGGTCCCAGAAGTTCTTGGCTAAGCTGCACAACCTCCACTTGGCCCAGGAAGTGCATGGCCCCACCAGGGGGGATGCGCTGCTGGATCTGGTCCTGGCCTCGGGGAATGATCTGGCTGGAGGTCTTCAGGTACGGGACTCCCTGGGAGACAGCGATCATCGCCTGATAGAATTTGCTGTCCGGTGCCGTGTAGATAGGGCTCAGACTATTACTAGGGTCCCAGATTTCAAAAGGGCCAATTTCAGGAAGCTCAGGAGGCTGGCTGAGAAGACGCTGCAGGACTGTAGGGTTGAGGACATGGGTGTTCATGAAGGGTGGATGTACCTTAAGGAGACGATCCTCCGAGCACAAGGGGCGACCGTTCCTGCCCGATGCAAGATGGACAAAAGTGCCCAGAAGCCCCCATGGCTTTATAGGGATATTCGGGGGACCCTAAGGGCTAAGCGGGAGGAATACTATCTTTGGAAGAGAGGAGCAGTCTCCAAGGAGGAGTACTCCTCTTGTGCTCGGGAGTGTAGGAGGGCTATTAAGAAGGCCAAGGCGGGAGTAGAGCTCCGCCTGGTGACTAGGATCAAAGACAACAGGAAGTCCTTTTTCAAATATGTGGAGAGCAAAAAGAGATCCCCAGGCAACGTCGGGCCCCTGAGGGACTTGTCGGGCAACCTGGTGCTCGCAGCTGATGGGAAGGCTGAGATCTTCAATGAGTTCTTTGCCTTGGTCTTCCTGAGTGGCGACCGGGACTTCCCTCCCGCTGGAAGCCTGTATTCCCCCTTGGGAATCATTGCTAGGCCAAGGGTGAGGGTAGACAACATGGTGGAAGGGCTTTTGGAAGGGCTGGATGTCTTTAAGTCAGTGGGTCCGGATGACCTGCACCCAAGGGTGTTGAGGGAGCTGGCAGGGGTGATTGCTGAGCCCTTGGCTCGGTTATACGAGTGCTCTTGGAGCTCTGGACA
>JAGPOW010003642.1:100156307-100182601 GCA_030014935.1 Caiman crocodilus | reverse complement strand
AGGGTGGCTAGGATGTGGAACCAGCTTCCTAGGGAAGTTGTTCTTGCTCCTACCTTGGGCATCTTTAAGAGTAGATTAGATAAGTACTTGGCTGGGGTCCTGTGACCCTGGTACTCGATCCTGCCATTGGCGGGGGGTTAGACTAGATAGCCTGCTTAGGCCCCTTCTGACCCTAGATACTATGAAACTATGAAACATAATCTATTTTTTTAATTAAAATTATATTTTATAAGAACTGCATGTTAATCAGTTTAAGTTTTTAGAACAATGATGACGTGATGCTTGTATTTTGCTTCCATGAGAAAGCATTATACTTCATGTTGGAAGATTTAAAAGGAATTGATTAATAAAAGAACAATATTTCACTGCATCATCAATATTAACATTACAAGAATGAGTATGACTTCTCAGCATTTAGGCAGTGTTGCTCCAATAATTTTAGTACAATTCTAGATATATCTGGGACTCCTTTAAAAGCCCCAGCTCCTGGAGGTGCTTCAGTATGGTTCTGAGTTTTCAGGGTCTTTGTTGTCCTCATGATTAAAGAAAAATTTGAAAATTAATGCATTATGTCTTGAAGGGTCAAAACCCACATGACAAATCCCAAATTTATTATTTAAAAGAAGTATTGTGACTGATGGTTTTTAAACCTGAATATGGCTGCCAATACTGAGATTCTTAGAGGTTTGAAGGAAAGGGGGAAAAATGAAAAAGAAAACTGTCACACAGAGACTAGAGAATGGCTAGTAGTAACCTGCATTTATTATACGGTGGAAAAGTCCTGGTTGCATTCTACTATAATTAGTAGCACTTACATGTCAAATTCTGATAAGTTTTGCACATCTGTTGGAAGTTAAGGGGAATGTTTTGAACCAACCTACCTGTTGATCTTTTACTTCAGTAGGAGGAAATTCTGAGTTTTCTGAAGAAGTCTCGCTCTTATTTGAATCTGATGTCAGTGAGGCTAGAATTTCTTCCCAGGTGTCTAACTGCTCATGAGCACATATTACTTCACAGCAATATGCAAATTGTGCATATTTGTCTCACCTTTCAAGGCCTAAAATAGTTTCAGCTTTCAGTTAAATAGTTGGAAATGTTGAAAAGTCAGTGTCAGGAAGTACACAACCCAAACTTTACTGAAGGTCACTTGAAGGCTCCCATGGGCAACTTCTACTCACATCAAATGTAAACCCTCAATGTGTTTGTATCTGTGCTTGCACACACCAATATATGCAACAAGGACACAGGACTTTGTGTCTTGGTTTGCAAACCCTCTCTCACTTAATAAAATGGTTTAATAAAGAATTCTGGCAGGCCACTGGGGGCAGGCCATATGTGGTACATAGGGCATATGATGTTCACCCCAGCCCATCTTGTCAGCTGTCTTTTCCCCAGCAGGCCTCCCATACTACTTTTTACATCTTGTTTAGGGGAAACCCAGTACTCTTAAGCCTCCTAAGAATATTGCCCACTTTGGTATTTTCAGAAAGACATCTTCCTTCCCTCTCTCACGGACACTATTATTTTTCCTCTCATTTTCCTGTGGTGTACCCTCTCCATGTGCACAGCTCATGCACTTACTATTTCCACTTCTACTGATGCAGGAGACAAAGGGAACAATAGTTAGAACCACAGCAGCACAGAGAAGCATCCAAGCAGCTCTTGTCTTTCAGAACCATCTGAAGAAACATGAGCTTTGCGTCACGCCTGGCTTCTATCTATATACCCAGACTCATGATTGCTCCACTTTCTCCTGTCTAGTAATAAACCATCTAGAAGATGCTGCTGGACCATGGGAACTGCTAGGTATCCTACTGAAAAAAAAGCAGGACCCTGTCAGATGGCTCTAGCCAGCTCAACAACCATGATGTTCAACACTTGGGAGTGCTGATAATTTTCTATCTACCTGTCAGTTAAACACAAGGGGCACATCCAGACAAGTGAGGTTGTGAGGTATGTGGCGCTGTAAACACATTTGCAGTGCCACCTACTGCACAGTTCTCCATGCTGCAAGGGTGTGCTGCCTGAGTATGAGATGTGCTGTTGGTCCCCACCCCGCCCAGGATATCCAGGGGTCAAAAAAACCTGGCACAGAAGTAGCACTCAGGTAGCATGTGCTGCTGAAAAGTGGAGTCAGGCCATCCAGAGCCATGCTCCGCTGCGAGCTAGGCTCTGCACAGCAAAATCACTGTGGCTGCGGCCTTGGAAGGCTCCCAAGACCGCAGGTAAGCTGCTGAGGCCAGCTCAGTAATGACCCCAGCCTCCTATACTCCACCCAGGGCAACTTACCACGTGCTAAAGTGCACATGGCATGGGTGTTCCCCAGGGACAAGAAGCTGTGGAGCAAGGTGCACCGCTGCTAGTTGTCCCTGGGGAATCAAATGTCCACACTCGTCTGGATATGCCCAGGGGAGATAGTAGGTATTTCAATGCAGGAAAAAGGGCCATAATGCAGAGCAGCTTTTACCACTACGTTTTATTCCTTCAGCTGGAAATATCTGCCAGCTGCTTCAGGGTCCCAATAACCACTCCCTCAACAGTTTTCAAGTGTCAAGACTGCCCTAACCATGCTGACACTTTCAGCTGGTATACATACATCTGCTTTGTGGTAAGTTTTCCCAGAGGGAGAGTGAAGTAGATTAAAAATAAGCAAACCTACAAGTTCACCATCAGTACTATTTCACAAAACAGAAGGCCAATTTTGCAACGGATCAGTAGCAAAAAAATACCTTCCTTTAAACTGGAGCTTTCTGAGACATCTATTTTAAAGTGTGACTTAACATCAACCTACCCATAGGTTAAAAGCAGATTGAAACACACATGGAAGAATTCACCATACCAGTCAAGGAAGAGGGGAACTGGTTACAGGACAAGGAGAAAAGGAAGAAGGAAGGAAAGCTATGTTCCCCTCCTCATTCCTTTACCCGCTTCCTGCCCCCTTTTCCAAAAGGTTTAAAAAAACATACAGCCGGAAGTCCATGATATGATAGGATATACAAGACTAAATAGTCAAGACACTATTCTGGACTTTATACATGAAACTCTCATTGGCTTGAATGGGAGATCTTTGACTTAAACCCCGCATAGCATTCAGACAATTTACTCTGAATGTCATCCATGCCTCTTTGTCTTGTTAGTTTAGCGCTGTAAAAATCATCTAATGGATGATGGGATGTGCATCTATATCTTGAGGATTATCTCCAAATGTCAAAACCTTTTGAATGCTATCTGACAAATATTTAACATTGAATATATTACTGAACCAGAGATTGAGTTGGTTCTGATAATTCCAACTGCCTCCCGGGAGGAAGGGCTCCTCCAAACTCAATTGATACATGACAATGTGCAAGTTCAGTGCTACAGTTGTTTGGCAAAACCTTGTTAACTGTAGTCACCAGGACTATAAAAGAAACAGATTTCTCAGCCCTGCTGCCATCAGTTTCTATGCCTGGATTAGACACAGTGAGAGGTATAGCTGGTAAGATTTACATTCTTGGGCCAAACCAACTGTGGGGAGACATGACAGCCAGGGGGAATCATGCCTCTGATCCTCAGTGAAGAGCAGCTGCTCCAGGGGAAGATGCCACTGCTGTGGGGTGGGAGGTTTCAGTATAGTCAGCAGCTAGGGAGTTAACAGAACAGCTTCCAGGTGTCCAGACCCTCTTGTATCCCCATACTGCACCACCACTGCAGCTCACCCCCCATCACTGAGTGCTGATGAATGGCAGTACCAGTGGCCATTAGGCAAGGGCAAATTCAGTGGTGAAAAAAATGGCAGCTTTAATAGGGAGGAAACTATACCTGGCAGCTGCCCCATTAACTCCTAACTGCTGGCTGTGCCAACATATCTCCCCACAGCTGCAGTATCTGCCCAACCAACCTGCCTCAATCCACAGCCTGTCCTGGCAATGAGAAAGGCAGAGACTACCCTGGGGCCTCTATTCAAGTGCCCCTTCTAAGTCGATGCCCAGGACTTATGCTCCACTTGCCCACCCCAAGTTACATTACTTGATGGACTATCTACAGCCCAGAATGCAGATGTTTGTCTGTTGTGTGAGAAAAGCGCTTCCATTACTCATTCTGGATGCACTGTAATGCACACAAATCATGATATGGACCAAAAAAGAAAACCTGTACAAAGTATCTCAGTGTCAAAAATCATAACAGCAGGAAACTTTTAGCTCCCAAATAGTCCTGATTACCGGAATGGACCTGGCTGCCTGTGGTCTAACTACCTGCACCTGGCCACAAATATCTGCATGGTATAGACCATAGGTCTGTCCAGGAAGAGTTAAAAACTTAAAATCATTAAGCAAAGCAAATCAAAACATTTGAGATCTGTTTAGAAACATCTTGGGATGTACAGAATCAACACAAACTGAGATAGATAAAAGTGCATCAGATGCTGTGACCAAACCTGAAACAATACATGCATAGGGGATGCTGTACTTGAAGAAATTCATTAATCAGGAAATTGCAAATGTGCATGGCACCAAACATAATTGCTCATGAGGTAAATATGTGAAAGATACAACCAAAACTAGCTACAACAGACAGCAAGGTCAATTATAAAGAACATTAATCAGCAAGTAATAATATGCAGTAAGGTATGCCTTATGTAAGCACTCCTAATGCATAAAAAAAGAGTAAAAGGGAAATGCACTTTGGACTTGTGTTTCACCCTGCACTATTCTTGCTGTCAGTCAGTCCAATTGCCTGGCTGATAGCACCAATACAAGCTACACTAAAGTTTATACTCACTAAAATATCACTCACTTCATCAAACCAGGTTGCAGTAAGGTGCAACAGGTCTTTGAAGGAAACAACACATGGGTAAGGCTGCCTGGATATAAGCAACTGACCTGTCAGTTTTCCTCAGGCTGCTTGGTGGTTGCCTAGTAGGGCCTGCTAGGTACTAAAACAGTGCAGTTCAAATAAGGATGCAGCAGCTATTCAGTGACTATAAACTTAGTATTACCTTTATTCATATTATCAGCCAAGCTGTCAGTCTGGTGGACAGCAAAGATAGTGCAGAGTTAAACACAAATCCAAGCTGCTTTTCTGTTCTACTCTTTTTATACATTTGAATTTGAAGGGCTTACTTCAAGCCTGCATCATTGAGCAATCACATTTGATGCTATGCACCTTCAAATGTGCTGATTAATGAACTTATTTAAATTGCAATATTTCCATATACCTTCCCAGGGGTGCACCAGATTTTGGTTATACCATCTTGCATACTTTTTTTATCCACCATGGCAGTGTATACCAATTTGTCCATCTCAGGTTGTTCTTCGCCAAATTCCAGATGTTTTGATGCTCTTTGCTGCCATCCACAGAATGTTAGACTTCCAGATTTTCCACCTGTGCTGCTCTTAGCTTACCTTATGGCTTACTCTACAGCACAGATGCTTTTCTGGGTAGCTACTCTGTACCTAGCTATACTCTAGCATAGGTGACTGCTTCATGACTTCAGGCTCCTTCCTACTGTCTTCAATCTAGACCCTTGCTTCCTGGACAGTCAACTCCTAACTCTCTGGCTCATGGCTCTATTTCAGTGAGCAGCTACATCTCCATGATTTACCGACTTCCCAACTTGCCTGCCTCCAGTCCCCTGAATCATGACTCTAGTTTGTACCTTTTCCTAAACAGTGATTACTGTAAAGGTAATATCATGGACTATTGGCAATTAATTTACTAACCATACATATAGAAGGCAAAAATGGGAGGCCATTTTAATAATCCAATGTGAAATACTTGACAGAAACAAAATAAGGAAAGAAATGTCTCTATATGTTTCACAAGTAAGCTAAAACTAACAAAAAAATATATAGTTTGTTTTCTCTGTATTCAAACGCAGAGCATGACCACAATCTTTTCCCTATCCCAGAGATCTTTAAAGGATGATCCTCAAGAGAAAAGGATTTGCCTTAAGCATAAAAGCAGTATAAACTGCACAACCATTTCAGACATACTGCCTGGTAGCAGTATTGTCAACCTTGACTGATCTATATTTTAAACCTGAGCTTTTCAGATGATAACCTAAACAGGCATCATTTTTTTTCCCAAATCTGCACAAGCAACTCACCTATTTTCATTCATAGGGATACATTTTGCATTCATGACCATACACATGTAACAGACATAAATCAAAAAAGGGATGAAACAGGTTATGAACAATGAGCAGGGGAAAAATGAGCAGTACTGTACTAACAGGATACTACACTATAATTTACATCAAAAGAATAAAATGTGATATTCTGTCTTTGAATGTGTAATAAAACCCAGATATTTCAGACCTGCCAACTAATTAAAGTGTAGAATATTCTACAGAAGGGAGCAAGCAAGACAGTTTCTAGACAACAGGGAAATATTCATCCCTTTATGTTTAACATACTATAGTGCTTTAAAATGAAGTAAAGTGATTCCCAAAATTCAGTAAAGCAATTTGTGTTCTATAACAGTAGCATAGGCAACCCCAGCTAACTCTACAGAAAGCTAAAACCAAAGAGAACTCATCAAAAACATAGTTATTGCAGCAAGTCACTGATTCTTGAGATTAAACTATGATGTAATTTGGAAATGGAATCCAATTGATTGAGGTTAAAATGCTGTGCACCCACCCCACAATCTGTATCATTTTAATTAACATCAAATAAAAAAATCTGTTCAATTCTTTCCTCTCTGAGTTGATGCTATAACAACATCAAGTTTATTTTCCAATCACTGGAGAAAGAGCCTCACATGTCAGGGTGCATTAGTTTTGGACAAACAATATAAAATGGAAATACTTACAAGAAATAAAGCTGTGATCACAATGAAACAAAATTCTTTCTTCTGTACAAACAGAAAGGGGGGAAAAAAAAGATCACTGCTGAAAATGACTATTTTTCTTTTTATTTATTTTACAGATCCCAGAAGTTCTGCCATTGTGACATATGCTCTCTTCTTTTGCAGGAAAGTTAAGGACAGAGGAAATGCAAATAGAGTAGAAAAGTGGCAAAGAGCCAATATGGCATATCCACGCCATTCCCCAGGAATCTATTCAAAACCCCAGTCAAATACAAACAGTTGTAGGTATTAAGTGCTAGAGTGAGCAACCAATCTGTGAAGCCATATTCACATCCAAGGCTAATAGAAATACTCCTATCTGAAAAGTCAGCAAGAATTATTGCTGCTCAAATTAGCATTAATCTTGACTTGGTATTGCCCCCTACTCATGGGCAGGCTTATTGAGAAGGAGTAAAGGGTGCTTCTAACCAACTCACTCCTTCAAAAACGTATGGTAGGATTGGGGTTTCATTTCATATGAATCTCCTGAGTTTAGGGGCTATTTTTTCCATGATGACCCCAAACGTGAAACTGCTACCTGTATCAAAAGCATTTGAAGGAAACTCTGTAAAGCAACACAAAGTTACTTCCATCCTCTGTTCTCCTCCTTTGAATTTTTCCAAAATGGCTCATAATAGAAAACAATGTCTGCTTCTCAGATTTTTTTCTTCCACTAATTTAGACTCTCTTCACTTTAAACCTAAGATTCTTTTGTTATAGGCCATAACATCAAATCTACCTGTTTGTGGAATTTCCCTTAACTAATGGAAGCAGACCATAAGCATCCAAATATAAAATTTAACCCTAACTTCAATACTAAGAGGTGTGTCAATTTGGAAAGCTAGAACAAATGCACAATGTTGTTTACTGAACTTTACATTAGAGAAACAGAGGAGTATCAAAAACATATAGGTATTTGCATACATAGGCAATGTATTCAAAAGCTCTTAGCATTGACTTAACCTTTCCCTCAAAGCCTACTGGAGTTTTTTCATCAACTTCAATGGTAAAAGATTAACACTATGGTAGAGCACTATAAAACATAAATGATGTTATGGCAAACTTGTAAAATGGGTACTTTGCAGGGTTAGGCTCCCAATTCCTCTGAGATGATGATGATGATTTGTAGGGCTGTGAGAAGCTTTGGTTGCTGATTGGATTCAATGCAGATTCAGCCCGATTTGGTGACCAAATCTCTGAATCCGAATTGAATCAAGAGACCCTTTAATCTCTCTGAATTGATTTGGAACCCTCTGAATCAATTCAGAGAGATTCAATGATTCAGACATAAACACAGCTTTAAATGTTTTTTCTACATACCTCAAGGTACCAGACAGCTTGTGAATGCTGAGATGGTGGGCCAGATGGAGCATCCCATGGGAGTGTGGCGAGTCCCCAGTGCACTCAGTGATGGACCTGGCAGTGGACCAGAAGCACTTCCGGTCCACTTCCGGGTCCACCGCAGAGCATGAAGGAGATTACCTCACCTCCCAGCTTGGCAACTGGTGCCTCTGGGGTCTGGGGAGGCATCCAGGGTCCCCCCACAGCTAATCACCAAGCCAGTGGGGCAGGGGGAGGGGAGTCCCCCGCATACTCAGTAGCAGACCTGGAAGTAGACCTGAAGTACTGTATTTATTGGAATGTAAAACATAGTTTTTCCCAACAATCAGCATGGTAAAAAGCTCCTTGTCTTATATTCATGTACTAGAACCTTCCCCTCACACTCCACCTCACAATAAATACGTTGTCTATCATTAAACCAAAGCCAAAAGCAGTAGAAGCTCAATAACAGAAATGAACTAGAAAGCTGATTAAATGCAGCCAACACTGAGCATGATTATATGGTATATGGTCTATATTGGGCAAACAAACAGGTAAGAACCTATTACAAGGTTAGGTTAATACAGCCCATCTGAATAAGATGCATGGTAGTGACCATTGCCTGCAGTTCTCCTCAGTGCTGACATGTTTTCGGATCATGCTACGCCACTACATTGAATACATTTTTACTTCCTTTTAGCTCCCAGAGCTGACCTGCACCTTTCAATCCCATTTCCATTTATTCCTGCTACTCTCCAGCCTTAAATGTCTGGCAAACATCACCATATGGGGTATTAAACAGGTCACCCAGAATTCCAGGCCATGCCCACCTTAGCCCCACACAGATGATTAGTATGGTCCCACACTACATGGAGTGGAGCTAGACTAGGTTGCCCTGAACCTCATCTGCATATAAATTTTGGAATATCCCAGGATCCATAACAAGAACACCCAGTTACAGTTATGAGTAGGGTCTAATTAGCACATGGATCCTTTGTGGAAGTATCTGGAATCCACATATACACTGAGCAGCACTGAGCTGTGGATTCACCATGGCTTGAAATCCTGTTGACTATGCTGGGGCTCAGCCCAATGAACTATGATAAATCATGGGCCTTTTATTTTTGGATTAATATGCATACTAGGTATGTCTATATGGGCACATTAATATGATGCAACAACCTCTAGTGCTTATTGCACTAGAGTTATTGTTCCCAGGTGTGCCATCTACACATGAACCCAGGACCACAGCGTGTTGAGCTGGATTGGAGCAGCTGACAGGGGACCTAGGGGATCAGTCTGCCAGCCTGGGGCTGCTTTCCCCCCAGCTCAATGTGTTGTGGAGGGGATCTCTGAGGCATGGGGGTGCTTCAGTGCAGCACTGAAAACTTGTATAGAATGATTGTACTTGCATTTACAAGTACTACCCTGCTGTGGAGTTAATTGGTTTACTCCAGCCTAACAGAAGTGCACATGTAGATGCACGACATTTACTGCAGAGCTAATTAGTCCACTCCACAGTAAACATCTCATGTAGATGCACCCACTAAGTAGGTACAAAAGTTCTGTTTAAAAGTATGTTTATGCAGTATCTGTGCTAAAACTCGCAGCAGTTTAAAAAAAAGTTAAATACATCAATTCTGGATGAACTAAGTCTATGGGTACTTCAATCATTTGCCTATAAGCAAATTAGTACAGGTAAGTTTATTTCAGGGTCAGTGTTTAGAAGTTTCCCCTCACTTCCATATGCTCCCATGTGAGTGGGAAGGAGCTGCAAGGGAAGAAGCTGGTGTAGGGGAAGGGGTACAAAGGACAAGGGGCCTACCTGACCCTTCAGATTTATTTTCCTTACTGCTTAGTGAGACAGGAACAAATTCAAGGCAAACCTCCAATAATTAGACTCTACACTTGGAAAATTATAACAAATGTATATATTTTCCCTATATGGAAACTAATTTTGGTGGGGGGGCATCTTATCTTCAAAGTTGCCTTATATTCAACTAAATATGGTGTACACATTCCCACTATCATAGTATCCTAACCAGTCAGACATATACTGCTAGTGTCAATGGAACATTTCTGCATTTAGCAAGAGGAAGAGAAAAATATCAGTTAGAGACAATATGACAGAAGTGAGAAAAAAAGAACAAATAAAACAAAGAAACAAGTAAGAGTGAAATTGTCAGTGACCAAAGTAGAATGGATCAATGACTAATTTGTACTTTGTAAAAACTTCTACTGACATCTTAGCAAATATGTAGAAAGAGCAGACCCTAGAATTAAACCTTTAAATTCAGGTCTGCAGCAAGACAGTCTATCCTGCTGCTATCCTTGCTGGAGATAGTCTGTGGATATAGTGTGTAATCTGAAGCCCGCTGAAGTCAATGAGAGGCTTTAGATCTCACTTCTGCAGAGATAACAGTCACTAGGGTGTCACTCCAACATCTTTCACAAATACTAAATATGAGAAAATTAAAAAAAAAAACAACCCTAAAATTGAATAAAGACCTATTTCAGAAAAAACTGTTTCACTTTTGCATCACAGAAATATAATCAAACATAGCCTCTAGCAGTCTAGAAAATATCAGCTTTGTGGCCTTGCAGGTGTATGAGATATTGGCTTAAGTCATTAGAACCAACTAGGGATGCAATGAAGAATATTTTTTAAAGCAGAAAAGCTGAAAGGGCTGCCTCAAACAAAGAACACGTGGAATCACCAGAGAGTGATACTACAGATGGTAGTAATGCTATTTACACAAAAACTGATTATTCTCTTCATTCTGACAGTGTAGAAACTAGCTTATTTTTTCCTGCATGTGTAATTATTTAACAGATATACTGAGGAGTTCAATAAACATATCCTTCCTATGTTTCATCTAATTTGACCCACTGTTCTATGAGAAAAGTCCCTAGAAAGAAAACCAGGACAGTATTTCCTCCTTGAAAGACAACAAGGATTCACAGCAGAATCCCTTTAGATTTTGGACACTATAGCATAATAAATACTCCTTCATTTAATAGACTTCCAAGGAAAAATATGGATGCACTGAAAAACTTCTCTTTTTGATAAGTTGCAGTGTACTAGGTGCCTCATCCGCAAACTGCCAGCTGTAGTAGAATTCACAGACAATGGTTTGTCAACATTCAGAAGGGTAAGAACAAAAAATGACACGCAGAAAATAAAAGGAGCTGCCATATCTGCTTTCTTTACCATGTTCTAAATGCTACTTTTCAAAATCCTTCCCATTTAATTTTTGAAGAAAGGAAAATGTTGTGAAATACTTCACATTTTTATTTATTAATTCAAAACATAACAGCATTTATTACTAGCAATTATTGTAATCCAAAATTCTGTAAATGGCTTACATTTTAGATTTAGAACAAGAAGGGGGCATTCGATTTGTATGAGGAGTAATCTCAGACGAGAGAAACTGATGATCCTTTTCCGGGTAGTTCAAAGCCAGAATTACAGTGGGTCACTGGAAACAAAAAAACAAAAAACCCCTCTAGCCAGGAAAAATAAGTTCTGCCATAGGGAAAAGACACCACTGCATGAAGAACAAGAGCAATAAAAAGATACGTACTGTAATCCATGCCCACCATTTCTGGATGTGAGGAGGTAAGATTTGCCCAAAAGCATTACAGAGGCAACTGCTGCTAGACGCATGCTTTTGTAGCTTAAGTACTCCCCTGCAAGGTTTATCAGAGCTTTTCTCCTCCAGCTAGACTTACTGTAGGCAGGCTTTGAATACTAACCATGTTACTGATCTTATATTGATTGTTCCTCAGTGTGGTATAACAGCCAACAGTTTCTGCAATATTGCATGACCCCATACTCCAGTAAAAGAAATTAAACAATGATTATTAAAAGATGGGAAATAAAATGAGTTTTATCTTATGTCAGTCTCCTCCCCTCCAAGCTACAATGTAATAGTGCTTATGATAACTGATAACTAGCTACTACAATTCATGACTAGCTAGTTGGCAAGCAGAACTTAATAATTCTCATGTGTTTTAGCCCACTTTCTATAGACTCCAGGAGCTGTCTTCCAGACAAGCTAGAATGTAGCACTGTAACAATTTTATCTTGCCAAAAGAGAGTTAATGTGTTCTTTGGGTAAGTTTACTTCTCAAGTGGTGCTTCCTTTTCAAGCAAGCTTTTTTGTGTTTTCTCAGCACTCATTCCTTCCAGTAACCTGTAAATTCTAGTGTTCCATTTAGCCTTTTATACCAATCCTTCAGGGAGATCATAGGCCCCACAGCTTTTCTACAGTATTGTGAGGTATCTTTGGAAGAAATTAAAGAAATCTACATTTTAACCTGTTTGCCCACTTCTCAGTGTGCTCGCTTCTAACTATGTTGAGTATATGCTGTTGGGTGAAGTGGGGAAACTATCCCTGAAATTGCTCAGCTGGAAAAGTCACAGAAGAGTCTAACAGCTTCAGGCTCAAGCTGAACTTACTATCAAACATGAGACAGACGAAGCATTCACAACTCAACTCCTGGGAAAGCAGGGCTTAAAATGTATGTGACATTATTCAAAGGACTGCATATGCCGGAGACAAAAGATGTGATCATAGCTCAAACCAAATGGAAAACTTGAGTAAGCTTTAGTTCGTATCTCTTGAGTTTATGGTAGTTTCTCAAACAGCAGTATGATAAGCATTCTGTTAGGCTTGCTGATTGCTCTATTCATTCTCTCACCCATTTTTCTTTACAGCCTAGAAAACTGTAACCTAGTTTCATCATACCTGGATGCATCTACTCGAGATGCTTTACTGCACATTACACTAATTTAATGTGCAGTAAAGCATCACCTTTTACATGTTTGCAATTACTGTGCATTAAAGTAATCTAATGCAATATTTGCTAGCACCAGCACACACAGCTACTAGCAAACGGCAGAATAACTAATGTGCTGAAGCACATATGTAGACCCTGACCAGAAGCAAATTGTCCCAGTCAGCCCAAGCAGCAGCGGAACACAGCTGCTGCCTGACTAAGCCCTGATGTCCACAGAGTGGGGGGGAAGCTGTCCTGGCTCTGGGGGCAGCTGCCTCCCAGCCACAAGATCATGATCAATCCTCATCTCCACAGGGTGGAGGGAACTGTAGCCGCTCTAGGTGTTGCTGCCTCCCAGCTACATGGAGATCAGGACCCAGAGCCAGGACACCTCCCTCTGCTGCAACAGGATTGGCCCCTGTGTCCCCTGCCAGCCTCAGGGTGGGAACCCAGGGATATCTAGAGCTTCCTCTGGCTGCCACAGAGGGACAAAGCAGGGCAGGAGCAGCCCTGGACTGAACTGCTCCCAACAGGAGCAAATTTGCTCCCAAAGGGCACATATTCAGATGCGTGCCCAGGCACAGTATAATGCATCCACATTTTCTGCACAGAAAATTCAGGCACATTAATTGCATGTGTAAAAGCTCTCTCTTTTCAGTAAATCTGTCTACCTTATTAGCATGCCATCATTAATGTAAAGTGTGATGCCAGAGATCATGCTTCATAAGGATTAGTCCTCAAACACATGTACAAATGAGGATGTTTCTGCAGATATATTAATTGGTGAATAGCTATGAAAGTTTTAGCAAACCTTAAAGGTTGCAAGGTTTATTGGGAGATCAGAAGGTCTTTCTTGTGATGAAATGCGTCAACAGAAAATTGTACTCAGTCACGACGAAAGAGTAAGAGGGGATTCAGTTGTGGTACATGCATGCTGAAAATGACTTAGCAGGACCTGGTGAATGAGTTGATCAGGAGAAACAAGGAACTGCTGATCCAGTGATCACAAAAATTTGAGGATTGTGATTTGAAACAAAATAAATATTTATAAACATAAATAAATGTTTAAGATACCTCAGAGCATAGGGAAAAAGAGAATTTATGTGAATGAACAGAGATGTATTTTAGATGTATTAATACTAACAATCATAGTATTCTCACTGAAAAGTAGGATTACCTACTTATCAAAGAGAAACATTTTTTCATCATCATGTTCTGCCATTTTTTTATTTCCTTCCCCTCCTTTGCTACCAACTGCACTTGTCATCTGACCCAAGTAAAAAAGGCATTAAATATTTCACCGTTCTCCACATCATGTGCAATTATATTGCCTTCTACATTCCACAAGAGACCAACCATTTCTTTGGTCTTCCTCTGAACTTCCTCTTCCTTTGGTCTGCCAGGGTTCGAAGGCCTGGAAGGACTGCCAGGGTACGAAGGCCTGGTAGGACTGCCAGTGGCATGGCAGCCCCCATGAAATGCCAGGACCACAAACCTCCCTGGTGAAAGGCAGGTAGGAGGCACCTTATAACCTCCAGCCACCACACACATGCACAATCCTGGCTAAGGAAAGCTCAGACCTGTAAGATCTTTGAGAGGCCTGAGGCTTGCTGGTTGTAGTGGAGTTGTAAGGCTCCATGTAAGCTTAGCTGCCTAGGATACCATCTGCGAGGCATGGGCCTCAGTGTAGGGAAGGTATGGGGCTATGGAATAAATGTCACCCCTAGACATCAGGGGCCTATGAGCAGCCTCCTGCCTGGGTAACATCTGAATCAGTTTTCCATCAAGGCATGGCAGAAAAAGTGGGGCAGGTGATTGGCCCAAAAACAGGTGGGCAGGCTGAGATCTCACTGGCACATGTAAGGACCCCCCTTTAATAGGCTAACATCCCTGCTGGTTTCATCCCACTCTGCCTACACACACACAGGTGACATGAGTTTTGCTTTCAGAAGCTTCAGTTGCAGTTTCACCCCTGTACTGATCTCCTTGAAACCTGGCAGGCTTCATGGCCTCAGAAGGGGCAACCTTTTGATGTTTTCATCCCACTTCACCTTAACACACACGTCATATGAGTTTTGCTTTGAACAGTTTGAGGTGCAGTTTCACAAAAACCTTTGCATTTATCTCCTTGAAACTTGGCAGGCTTCACCCCCTCTGAAGGGGCTACCATCCCAGCAATTTTCATCTGAATCAGGCAAAAAATGACAAAGTTATAGGTATTTTAGTGATTTCTCATTATAGCCTATGGCCTTCTGAAAGGCCTATAATGAAATGTTTTGCACAACCTGACTCAATACATTTTTATGTGTCTTGGGATAGGTTCAAAGGAGAACTTAAATGTTGTAGCATCTCATTTTTGGCTGCTTAAACACAGAAAGAAATCCAGACCCCCTCATTTGGTGCTCAAGCTCCATATACACTGGGGAGAGTTCTGAGTGCTGAGAACTAGCTCCACACTGAACTTAAGAAAGCTCCCTTGAACTAGCCAAAAGAAAACACTGAGGACAGGGTATCCTTTAAATGCTGCCAGAACCCTCTCATTGAAGTAAATAGCAATTACCTTTCTTTCAAAGGGTCTCTCTTTTCTTGGAAAAATGATAGGGACAGCAGCATCCAACTTGGAAGGGAAAAATTGTGTGTTCTGCTCCCTGCTCCTAAAACCAATTTCATTTTTCTCTATAGTGGGTGCATCTAGATGTGCAGTTAGCACATAGCAATAAACTCCAGCTCAATGTGTTATGGAGGGCTGGCTAGGGCATGAGGCTGCTACAGTGCGGCTAGCTGGCGGGCAGCCCCCACACTAACACCTTCATGCTTCACCCAGCCCTTGTCACCATCTACACATACATTTTGGCTCACTAAATAACTCTGCCACAGGATAGAATATGTCCCAGTAGGTACTATCCTATAGTGGAGTTAATTTAATTTACTGTGCCCTAATATGGGCACACATGTAGATGGTGACATTTTACTGTGGAGCTAATTAGTCAATTCCACAGTAAACTGCACATGTAGATGCACCCAATGACAGCTAAATGCAAAATGCACAAACAGTCCTAGAGCAGGGACCAAAATACAACCTCCACCAACCACCTTACCATTAGTCTAGAGAGTCATGCTCCTGACTGCCTTTTTCTTCATGGTTAAAGAATCTAGAATTCTTTTTGTACATCAACGTCTTCAACAGAAGAGGGAGAGGAAAGAGTGGCAGCCCCCAAAACTGCCTGCTTATTAGGGTACCTTTCAGGGAGACCTATGTTTGAATCCTCTAAAACAGAAGAAATGGTGAACCTACATCTATATTCTGTCCTATACTAAGCTTTACCAGCACAGCTACTTTATTTTTAATGTCAGTCATTACTACACTGTTTGAAAGCTGATCTCTATTAGGGATTCTCCAAGAATACTGGTCAGCTGGAACTCCTGGAGGACAACATATATACAAGGGAATGCTTAGCTCCTGAATCTTGATTGGGGAATTTTGTGCAGAGCTCCTCAGTAGTGTTAAGACATAAACCATCTTTAAGATCAAAAATAAAAATCAGACACTTTTAGAGGGTAGACATCTCCAGAATTAGGTCACACCTTAGCAGGAGTCTTCAGGATTCTAATTTTGGACTTTAATAATTAAAGTGGGACATCTGGAGGTAAGTACATAAGTCCTTTCCTGGAGACTAAAGCCAGAGTGCTTGTGGGTGGTACCAGACTGATAGCCATCAAAACTGAGGTTTGCTATTCACAGACTAGTTAGAGATGCAAACTCTGTAGTCACGCAGGCATTCCCACACTAATACACATAAGCTATGAATTAGAGCAAGTACATCAAACAATGGGACCATCAGTGTACACAGTGAATGTATACAGTCTATGAAAATATTTTTTCTGTAGTAGATAGGTTACAGAACACTGAAATTATTGACAGTGTTGGATAATTTATACAACATTGCTTTTCCAAAACAATATAGTTCAATGGCTAGTTGAACCCAGGTTGAACCTATTATAAAAAGCAACAAAATAGGAAGTCAGGATTCTTTTTATAGTCATGGTTCATATTTTAAGCACTTTTTTTCCTCAGAACAAAAGAAAACCTTTATATCTTTCATCAGGTTCTGAGGTTTTCAGTTTCTCATACCAAGATTATAAATAATCTCTCCAATACCTCAACAGTAAAGAATTCTTAAAGCATTTGAGAAGTACTCTTAATTTTTACCTGTTAACATATATTCTTTATCTTTTTTTTTGACCCCTGATCAGACTTAGACACGTTTACGCTCTCTCTCCCCTTAGGACTATTGACTCTCCCCTTAATTGACTATCTTCTAATAAAAGGTCACTATGAAGGATTTGCCTCAAAATGCCACTGGGAAAAAGAAAGATATATTTCCTCAAAAACTTTATCTCATATGTTAGTATGTACATATATTTCTTACAAATACACTCCACGAAGCAAAGTGAATGAATTCAAATAATTAATGTGAAAGTGAAAAAAAACCCAAGACACTACAAAAGATTCAAATTACTGTTCTATCTGCTAAAGCACTGTAATAGACTGGCTGGATCAATTGCTGAGTTTTTTTAAATGTTGATTTGTTTCTTATGACTAAATATTCAGCTGGTGTAGTTGTAAGTGTCTTATCTGGTTTTATTGATTTTTTTAAATTAACTCTGTTTTCAACAGTTGTATCATTACTCCTTTGAAGTACACAAGAAAGATAGGCATCAACAACAAATTGTGACTATTACATATCTTTTAAGACAGAAGAAAGTACTAATCATTCTGAAAAGCTAAAGGGTACTCTCATAGTACTAATGCTTCTCTTTCCCAATTTTCTTTTATGCTTATCTCACATTCACTGTTTTTACACTATTCTGCTTTTTTAATACCGTCCATTTGATTTACAAATAACAGTTTAAAATAATTCTCAAAATTCCTAAGAGTATCAGTAAGGTGGACCCTGTACTAATAGAGAGATACATGCAGTCCCTGCCCTCAAGGGCTTGCAATCTAAAATGTATTCTTGTCTTTTTTAGCAAAGTAAATGAGTATAGTGTATCTTCGTTGAAAAAGTGCCAAAATGATGTAGAATATATTTGATATGCACCGATGCAAGTATCTTGTATGAACTACTTTACTCTTACAAACTGCTAATACTAGCAGCCAGTAAAAGAAGACAGTTGAAAAAAAGTGTGTAAACTTTTATTACAAGTTATAGATTCTTTTTTATAAGCTCCCTTAATAGTACAGATATTGCAAAATACAGACTCACTCCCTGACCCCTGGGTTTATGTTCATGGAGGATGAACTGTTATGAGAATGGGAAGAAGGATGCTGCAACCATGATAAAGCCACAAGGAAATATTGAGACAGACCAGAAGGATGAGAGCTGGACTTAATATTTTAAAACCTCACAGCACTATTAGGCAGTTCATCATGATAATTTTCCTACATGTTATTTCCTTTTCCACCATCCCCTTTTTGTGTGTTGTCTGTCTAGAGTATAAACTTTTTAAAGGCAGGGGCAGACTTTGTTCTGCAACAAATTACCATATTTTGGTCATTTTGATAATAAACAATAGCTTATTATTAATAAATAATAGTTTGATAATAAACAATAGTTTTATACTGCGACTATTCTGGCTTCCACTAATGGCAGAGGCAGAGGCAAAAAGAGAGCAGTGTAGATTCAGGACTTCATACCCCAACTTGTACATCTTTTAACAAATGCTTAGTTAACACACATTTAGTACAGATGGCCTGCTTAACTCTGGATACAGAGTTAGCAGGACTGAATGCTTCATGAGGAATTCATAACTACTTACTGACAGAGTTCTTTAAAAAGTCAGAAAGGTTTTCTTGTAAGCATAAGGCTCCTATACTAAAAGAGTCAGTTCAGTAAGGATCAAACAGGCTTCTGCCCTGCAGCCCTTTTTAAGTGCCCTGACCCAGTTATTACCTATCAAGTCCAGCTGACCTGCAGCCCCTTCCCTTTGAATGGCTCTGGAGCTGCATTTCAGGAACACCTCCAGCACCTAAGCCTTGCTGTACTATACACTGGTCTTCCATCTCTGAGCAGCTCCTGTCTCAGCAACATCACTGGCTTCCCTAGTTTCTGACCCTGCCTTTGACTTGCTTCTGGGTTTTGGCCTTTGGATTCCCCCTGCACACCTGTTCCCTGACATCTGGCCCTGGCATGGCTTACTCTTAGAGTTTCCCCTGTGGATTATCCTTCAGACATAGTAGCTAGGTTTTTGATTCCTGACCGGGCATTCTGGCTTCTGACCTGTGGCTTCTGAATCTTGCCCCAGCTTTACCCACTAAGTTAGGCAGGCAACCTGGTGTCCTGTGATAGTAAGGAGGGTGCACAAAGAGACTAAACCTTTTAGCCTTCCTTTTTGCCCCTAATAAAAAGTAAATTGTAAAAGCACTGACTGCTTTATCTTTTGCAGAGAGACATACAGAACATGGCCAAAATGGAAGGGTCACACAGGTTTATAATCATTATCTATGATTTGTATCGCCCTAGAAATACCCTATTGTCATAAATGCCGTATAATCATCATGAAATAGTCCATATTTCCAAAGCTTACAGATGTTTCAGGTCATTTACTCTGAATCAAAATCATGCTTTGCTATCCAGTTCAGGTATGTTATATTTAAGTACAGAAAAGAAAGTACTCTTTTCACATTTCAGATCCATGAACAATAAAATATGGACCGATTACAAGCATTACCAAGCACTTCTCACAGATTCAGGCATTTTAAACCCAAAAGGGACCATTAGACCATCTAGTACAGGTTCTCAACCTCATTAAACTCCTCTCAGAAAATCCCAGCTATTAGTTTCACTTTTCTTTGACTATGAGGAAAAAATACCACAATTCTTCTGTTGCAAAGAGCTCAAAGATCAGAATGCAGCAGTTTGAGATGCTGCAAGAGGCATGCTGGGAATCAAATATGTTCTCCACACTGGATATTTGAGCTGCTGCAAATACATGTGCCTGCATGTATAGATGCACACTTTGGCAATGTCCAAACGAGCGTGGACATTTGGTTTCCCAGGGACACATAGCGGCGGCACACCTTGCCCTGCCGCTACTTCTCCCCAGGGAACGCCCATGCCACGCACACTTTGGCACATAGCAAGTTATCCCAGATGGGGTAGGGGAAGCTGGGGCCAGCACTGGCCTGGCCCCAGCAACCTTACCTGAGGACAACGGTGCTTTTGATTGCTTGTAACTGTCAAATTTTAAAACTGAACTGAATTTTTTTGTGTTCAGTGTTTGTTTCAGTTTAAATTCTTGTTCAGAAATTTAAGCTCTTTCTGAAAATTTTAAGAAAAAATATTGTTTACACACATTATAAAACCTAATATCACAAGGTTGTTAAGATAAACTTTATTAATTCTGGTGAAGCATTCAGGTAATATGGTAAGAGTTCCTTAAAAACACTCTAAAGGAATTTAATAATTTAATATTAAGCTCAGAGTTGGAAAACTATGTGGTAAACAAGGCCTAGAGCCACACACGAGGGTTAAAAAAATATACTGAACTACAACTATTCATTGAATAGGATGGGGGCTGTAGAAAAATGGTACAAAAGGAAATATACAAAAGTTAACAAAAAGGAAAGCTGAAATAAAAGACAATGAAGCAGATTCCAAAAGTCATGTATCATGTTGTACATGAAATCTCACATTTAGGTACCTACCACACGTAAGTAATCATATCATTATTATTAAGTCATTATTAAGCCCCCTTGATGCAGCTGCCCCCTTGATCGGTGCTTTCTCTCATTTAGTGAGCCAGGTATCTTATACACTTTAAGCTACCCTAGTAGAAATCTGACCTTTGCAGACCCCACTTAAAAATGAAGAGTCTTTCATTTTTTTTTTTTTTTGTTAAACCTTTTCTCCATGACAGATTTAGAATATCCATCTGTACCTAAATAATGCAATAAAGGAAATCTCATCTCATAGCTCACCCATCCAATTATCCAGTAATGGTGCACAAAATAAAAACTGTTAACAATAGCTGTGAACTAATCCACTCTGAATTGAGCTCTTTGTGTAAAAAATTTCAGACAAACAAGATAGTCTCTCTTTCCTTCTTCCCTTCCTTTTCCTGAGATATCACATCTGAAGATTATAAACATCTGTACTTTCAGTTAATTTACGCCAATAGAATGCTGAAATTAAATCCCCCTAGTGGATTGTGTTCTTCCTGTTCTAACTCAGTCTATTTAACTTCCTAATGATCAATTTCCCAGTGCCTCAGAGAGAGAATTTCAATTAATGTTTCATCAGCTAAAATGTGATAGCTGGATAGTTATTTTTATTTCTATATATCTAAGCCAATATTTATTAATAATTTGAAGGGATCTTGCCCTAAGAAAAACACAAGTGGATTAACCATGCAAGTATGCTTAGACTGGGTTGCTATGAATTGTATGCCGTCACTAATGACTTGAACAGATTTTCCATTGCCATGGGATTTATTTCAGATGTTCTACTAGCAAAAATAAAAATATCCCATCAATCAATAGTTCCTTGATTTTCATAGATTCATAGATGTTAGGGTCAGAAGAGACCTCAGTAGGTCATCGAGTCTGACCCTCTGCCCTGGGCAACAACAAGCACTGGGGTCAGATGACCCGAGCCAGGTGCTTATCCAGTCTCCTCTTGAAGACCCCCAAGGTAGGGAAGAGCATCACCTCCCTTGGAAGCCCATTCCAGATTTTGGCAACCTTTACTGTGAAGAAGTTCTTACTAATGTCCAAAATAAATCTGCTTTCTGTCAATTTGTGGCCACTGTTTCTAATTACTCCAGGGTGCCCTAGTAAATAGAGCATCTCCTATTCCCTACTACCCAATTTTGGTTTAGTAAGTCTACTAGTAGCATACTATAATATGCATTACGCAATGAGTATTTGAGATTTAGTGATTCTGTTCTACACCCAGCTAGTGACTTATTGTGTGGACTTGGCCAAATAAACTAGTATGATGATTTCAAAGTGACTACAACATATGCTTTGAAAAAAATCTCAGTTAAGATTTCATTAGCCATTTTAAAAACAATATCCACTCTTTGACCATACAATTTGAACTTTTACTCCCAATGTGTTTTGGAAGGTGCTTTTTAGCTTTTATTTTGAACACTAACCTGACTCCATAATGATGTGCTTTTTTCTGGTTCACAGATATCTATCATTATACACTAACATAATGCTTAGTACTTTGTATGTGTTTTCTAAATTGCAGATAACAAAAAAACCCAAGAGGGAAAGTTCTACTTTGCCAGTGAAGGAAGAGTTACTTGCCTTCAGTGGAATCCTAGCATGGGAAAATGACCACTTTGTCCATTCAAAAAGTTAAGAATTATTTCATTATCATCCAACTACAAAATAAATAAGTTCAAATTTTGCTCTTTATTCTGTGCTCTTGTAGCTTCATGAAGCATCAAGAAATTAAACATGCATTTATACCACCTGCCCGAAAAATGAAATGGAAAAAACAGATGAAACAATCTAAGTTTGTTATAATTAAAACAAACACTCAGGCTAGGGACAGAAATAATACATAAACCAATATAAGTGATCAGAAACAGATTAAGGTCTGTAATACAACAGAAGTTCAGTGCAAAGAAACCACCCATGAAATGGCCAAAACCAGTTTAAGATAAACCTGGATGGATGTAGTACCAGAGGTTACAAACAGAAGTGAAGACCCCCACTCTATCTCAGAATACTTTGCAGGAAGTGTTCAGAGTTACAATGATCCCTTGGAACAAGCAGTTCATTTTTGGGTTCCAGTGGGGAGGGGAATCTTGCTACGGCTGCCAGCCTGGAGCTGGTTTCCCCTAGCAATGGCCCCTCCTCCTTCTGAGCCTGTCCCTGTTTCAGAATGGGAGGAGAGAAAGGGAGCAGAGACAACTCATTCGAGGGGTTCCCCAACAGGGTCTCGAGGGTGGAATGAGTGAATTGGACCCCTCCCCCATCTCATGGAGGGGACCCTTCCCCCATCTCATATCCCTCCAGGACACCCACCCTACCTTACAGCTGGGGCTGAAACCCCCCCAGACTGAATTCCCACTGCTCCCTTTCCCCCCACCTATTCTGAAAACAGGCTGGCAGGCAGTGCAGACAGAAGTCACAGAAGATACTGCTTTGAAACATCGTCATTTGACTCCTCATATAATGAGGGGTCATATTTTCAACTGATCAGCCATTTTTTAAGCTGTCTGCAGATGTGTGGCTAGATCAAGCAAAAGTTGTTACTTCTGTCTGTGCCCAGACTTAACTTATTTAGGTTAAATCAGTTTATTGAACTTCTGTCCCAGAACCCCTCCATATTTAAGTTAACTCTCAGTCCCCCAGCATGCCAGGATGCTTTGTACCTCCCCCTGCAAACCCCACCTCATAGAGTGGGCAGGATAACCTTGGCCCAAGCTGTCGTAAACAGGTGAGCAGGGAGGCATACACTAGCACCCCTGGCTTCTGGTGTCAGCCAATGCAGCCATGCAGAATCAAAAGTGAATGTCACGAAGTTATCAGTTTGATCTATGCAGTTTAGACTGACCTGTGAAGACTGAACTGATTCAGCCTCGGGCTTTTTGACTGTCTGTACTTAGTCTCAAGGAAATAATCTGAAAACTAGTAGAATCTCTGTGTAATAACCTACTACAACATTTACTATATTATCCCAGAAGACAATGGATGTCCTTCTTATATTTATCCTGTTTAAACTGGGAGAAATCAGGTAATGTAATGACATACACTATTAAACTCTTCTGAAATAAATATACTCTCTTCCTGCTATTACCAAAGAATATTTATCCCATTCAGCTGCTTCAAATTTATATTTTCATAAACAATTTGCATTTCACCAGCAATTTTCCTGTATATCAGAAAATAAAATAAAAAGTTGTCAGAATAATAAATAATAAACAGAAAAAAATCACTAAACAACTACTGCAAGACATTAAACCTGATAAGTTCCAGACTTTGGAGGCACATAACTTAGGTTTCTATCGTACTAGAACTTGCTCAGTTTATATTGTATTGAAACTATAAAGTCAGGTCAGAATCATAAAAAATAAAAAAAGCTGCTTAAGTGGTATAAAGACATAAGTAAAAACGTCAAACTGGAGACATTATCTTCATTCAATTTGGTTTTGCTTATTATTGATGGTTTAGGAACATTCCACGTGACTGGAATCTTGTTTTCCAGAAACAGGTCAGTACATTTTAAAACTTGTGATTTTTTCCAACAAGTTTTCACATGCACCACCATAAGAAATTTTCAAGAAAATACTTTCTTTCCATTTCATTAAACCTTTTCCTTTGGAGGTTTTCTTTATTTTAATAAAAAAAGTCCAAATCTGAAAAAAAATATAAATTCAGACTTCTTTAAAGTTCTGCTACAGTGGCCTACTTTGTAATTACAGTTGTGAAATTCTAAAAGATTTTATCTTTTTCAATTCTAGTACTGAACTCACTAAATTCAATAGAGTAGCAACAGCTTACAGCAAGGTTAAAATTCTTCCAGTTTTCATTACTGAAAAGGAAATATTAATCTTGTTAACATCAAAAGTAATCCAAAGCCTGTAAATTTTCTTATTATTATTTTGGTTTATCTTTAAAAAAAAATGTTGTATCTGATCTTAAGCATCAAATTTGAACTCACTCTTTTCCCAGTCAAGTTTTAAATGCCTGAAAAACAGAATATTAACTGAAGTTCTCTTTTGTTAAACTGCTTAGAATTCAGGATGCCTTCTGTGATTACTGACTGTTTGCTATAAACTATCAAAACATATTACAGTAAATATAGAATTAATAAATCTAAAATTAAGGATATTGCCAAGCTATTTTCCATAATTTTCAAGATAATTTCCTCTTACTTCTATTTCTAATACCCTCTTAAAAACTACAAATTGACATCCATTTCCCTTCTCACAGCTATATTATGTAATCTTTCCTCATATCAGTGGACACCAATGAATACAAGTCATCACCCTGAAATGAATGAGACTACATATGTAAGTTTTGGTAACCTGATTAAAAGTTGTAAAATGTGGTACTTCTATGTTTTTCATTCCCAGCCTTATCATTATACAAATGCTCTGAGTTGAAGCATTGAGTCTTTCTAAGCTGGCTTCTTGGACTCCATAATAAAGCCCTAGTTTAATGCCTAGATAATTAGCTAAGGTTTCTCTGTGAACAATGCTGTGCACAATCTGAGTCTGTCTCACTTGACTGTGTTATATATCAAAAACTGATATCTATGCTTTTGGTTACACTTACAGATTTGTAGTGGGGTTTGTTTTTCCATTACCCTTGATGCAAAGATGATCCTAAAGAGAACAAAAAATGAAAGGTGCTCTTATATCATCTAGTCCATTCTAGTGTACTTGGTGCAGAATAATCCTCTAGGGCAAGACCAATTGGCCTCTAGAAAATAAGTCCAATTGGCTGTGTACAAGGCAGAGCACAAGAAGCATTTCTCCATTTTCTCATGCTCACCATGTCAGAAACACTCACAGCCCATGTCCCTACAAGCAGGAACATGCAATTGTTGCATGGAAAAAAGCAGCAGCACAAATTTGTGCTGCTGCTTTTTGCCCCAGTTCACTCCTCTGAATGTGGGGTTAGCATGAGAAAAAATGCTCTGGGTTGGGTAGGAGAGGCTGAGGCCAACACATGGGCTAGCTCCATCAGCTTTACTGGGGTCCTGGTAGACTCCCAGGGCTCCAGTGGCAACAGTCCAGGCACACGGAGCCTGGCTGGCAGCCAGAGCACAGCTCTGTCAGGCCAGGTTCCAGTTCTGGGCAGCACACACTGCCACCACATGATGCCCCACTATTCTGGTGCAGGTTTGACACCAGGATCTCCTGGTGTAAAAAACCCCACCACCCTGCAAATTAGTGGTGCGGCAAATGCCTGTATGTGTGGTGTGTGCAGTCTGCAGCACCACAGATGGGTCTGGTTGATGAAACTGACAATAGTATCAGCATCCTGAAGAAGCACAGGAAGAATAAATAAGGAACCAGAACCCACACCTTTCCAAACTCAAACAAAATAGACAATTGAAAGAATGTCAAACAACTCCCTTTGGAGGAATGTATACCCCCTTGGAAATCGCTGCTAGGCCGAGAGTGAGGGTTGACCGAGTGGAAGGGCTTCTGGAAGGGCTGGACGTCTTTAAGTCGGCGGGCCCGGATGACCTACACCCGAGGGTGCTGAGGGAACTGGCGGGGGTGATTGCTGTGCCCTTGGCTCGGTTGTACGAGCTCTCTTGGAGCTCTGGACAAGTGCCGGAGGACTGGAAGGTGGCCAATGTGGTTCCCATCTTTAAGAAGGGGAGGAA
>JAGPOW010003642.1:100139480-100156207 GCA_030014935.1 Caiman crocodilus | reverse complement strand
TTTCCTGCCAATTGGCGGGGGGTCAGACTAGATGGCCTGCTCTAGGCCCCTTCTGACCCTAGGTACTATGATACTATGATACTATGACTATGATACTATGAACTAGCAAGAGACACCAGCCCAGATCCACAAAGTTATTTAAATGCAGCTCCTGTTCGAATCTAGTTAGGCACTTATATGCCTTTTGGGATCTAAGCTCATGTATTTAACCAAAACCATCTCTTCCCACATAATCCCTTACAGAGACACATGGTTTAAGGCCAACACATTGATTCTTGGTACCAATTAACAGAAACAGGGTTCCTATAGACAAGCAGCAAGGCTGTTGCAACTTGCTGTAAATCCAGGTCATGTAAATTAACATGTTTCAGCTGCCCCCAGCATCACATGTATCAGCATCCCTGTGCTGAAAAATGGTAGCAGGGTGCTTTAAACTAAAGCTTGTTCAATGACATTTAGGTCAAAGCACCCCACTACCATTTTTCAGCACAGGGACACTGATACACATGACACTCAGGTGTTTTTAATTAGTGTGGCTCATTAATTCATGCCCTCTCCCCCTTCCCCCACAACACACACACATACCACCACCACCTCCTGGAGCACATCTATAAATGCTCATAATTTCACTGACTTCTGTAGGGGATTTCCACTTGAGTGAGGATGACAAATTTTACATAAATCTCTCTAAGCATTTTACAAAAATCCTTCAGATCCTCTGTTTTCCTATGGATCTGTAAAGTCATTCAAGAAAGTTTTCTGCCACTTATTCTGACCCTACTAGAGCTTTACAATGTTAATATATGCCACATGATATGTCGGCAATAAAAGTAAAAAAATCAGAATGACCCATCAGCAGAGTAAAGGAGCCAACAAGGAAAACTTAAAAATACTGGGGTGAGCACAACATATTCAAAACAAGATCAAATTTGATGACTCTTAGCCTACACCAGTGCATAACATTTTCCTTGAGCATTCCATAGAGCCCAAAAGATTCTCTCAGATTGGGGGACTACCATCACAGCAAGCACACTGGGCAACTTTTGCAAATCCAGCAGGCTAAGGCACTTAAGGAAGCCTACCCCTACCCCTACCCCAGCCCTAGAACAATGTTTGGGGAAGGCAAGGGCTCCCAGTGGGACACTTACGTGCCTGTACACCAATGCCAGGAGATAATGCGTGCCTGTACACCAATGCTTGGAGAATAAACAGGAGGAACTGGTCCTCCTGCTAAACAAGAACAACTACAATCTCATACGGATAACAAAGACCTGGTGGGACTCCACCTATGACTGGGCCACAGGTATAGAAGGCTATACTTTGTACAGGACAGATCATGTGGACAAAAAGGGCTCTCTACATCAAGGAAAGCTAAGTGTCCCTGCAAGCTGACACTGGCACGCAGGGTGGATAACTGGACACTATCTGGGTTAAAATCCATGGTGAACATGGCACAGAGGACACAATGGTGAGAATCTACTACAGACCTCCTAGCCAGGGTCAAGAGCTTGACCAGGAATTCTCCAGGGAACTGACTGAGGCTGCACACTCCTGGTGCATGGTTGTCATGGGAGACTTCAACTACCCAGTCATCTCATGGGAAGTGCACTTGTCCAAATCTGAATGGTCGCAAAGCTTACTCACATGTGTGGTTGAGCTCTATATGACTCAAGAAGTCTATGGACTGACAACAGGCAAAGCGCTGCTCGACCAGGTACTGGCAATGGGAGGATGACTTAATCAGTGACCAAATGATCAAAGGGAAGATGGGAGACAGTGACCATGAGCTGATCACTTTCACCATCCACCACAAAGCTGGCAAGTCAGTCAGCAATGCAGAAGTCCTTGACTTCAGGAAAGCTGGCTTTGACAAGCTCAGGAGGCTTGCTGGCGAGGTCCTAAGGGACCATGACCCAAAAGGGAAGGGATTTCAGGATGAGTGGTTGCTCCTCAAGGGAGCAATCCTGGAAGCACAAGCAATGTGTATTCCATCTCGGAGGAAAGGCAGCGTGACAGTGGCGTGCCACCATCATAGGCACAGGCTGAGAGCAGGAAGGGTTGCAGGGTGGATACAACCCTGAGACAGAGCCCCAGGCAAGGGTACTTACTTCCAGGAGAGATGGCGGCGGCAGAGCTGAGATCGTGTCAGCAGCTGGAGCCGCAATTACAGCCGCGCGAGCTGGCATTACGCCGGTTATTTAAGCAGCTGTCCCCAGTGAGAGAAACAGATGAGCCAATCATGGCAGCCACTGCGGGAGAGTTCAAAAGCCCCGGAAGCACCCACGGGCAGGGGGAGCGAGAGAGAGAAGGAGAAGGCAGGCAGCACGGCCGTTGTGCTGCAGCTCCCTCATTGGAAAGGCACCAGCAAGGCTGCAACGGACCCATGCTGCAGCGGAGACAAGGTTTGGAGCCCCTGACAGAGGCAGGAGGAGGCTCAAAGCCTGTATCAGAGGCAGGGGGCAGGAAGCTCCCTGTCCTACCCCAAGTAGGGAGCGGAGAAGCTCCAGGATCCCTCTTGGGAGGAGGGAATCAGGGGGAGCACTGAGGCTCCCTGCACGGAGGAGCAGGTACCCTAAGGGAAATAGGAGCAGAGGTAGGTGGAGCCCTCCCTAAGGATCACTGGGTCCCGGACATCAGTACAGGAAGTTTCCCCGCCCAGGCAGAATATTATTTCTAGAGGAAAAGGGGAGGAAGAAGGACTGCCAGAGCTAGAGGAGGAGCCAGCGAGAGTAGAAGACAGGCTGGCCCAGTGATATTGCTAAGCCTGGGTACACATATTCAGAGGAAATCAACAGCAGGCCTGCAGTGTACCGCAGACCACCATACCACCAGCATGTGATCAGTTGCTGAGTGGACGGGGTGTAGGGATGGCGGAGTGCCGTGGAACAACAGAAGCATCAACCGTGAGTACACCCACACTCGGGAACCCCTCAACTAAAGAACTCCTCTGAAACCCTCTCACAGATCGAACATAACAGCAAAGTTGTGGCAGGCGGGATGAGGGGAGGGGCTACCTAGATGACAGGTGGTACCGGACTCGAGACATCTGTCATCACAGGCAGCAAAAGAGCACAGCAGTCCCCTTGGCTCTGCAGGAAACTAGTATCTAAAAAGAAAGACCTATAAAGGATGGAAGGCTGGATCCACCTCAAAGGAGGAGTACTCTGGACTGGTCTGGACCTGTAGGGAGGAAACCAGGAAAGCCAAGGCTGCAGCTGAACTCCAACTGGCTACACGTATCAAGGACAATAAAAAGTCCTTTTTCAGACATGTGGGGAGCCAAAGGAAAAGCAAGGATAACATTGGACCCCTGCTAAATCATATGGGACAACTGACAGCCGATGCCCAGGAAAAAGCCAACCTGCTTAATGGTTAATTTGCATTGGTTTTTCACCAGCCCCAAGGGACAGCCCTGCTCAATAGGGTACTGAACAGCCAGGGTGAAGGAGAATTGTTACCCTTCATCAATGTGGATCATGTGAAGGAACACCTGGAGAGGCTGGGCACCTTCAAGTCAGCTGGTCCAGACAGTTTACACCCCAGGGTACTTAAGGAGCTGGCAAGCATCATAGTTTAGCCACTGGCACAGATCTTCGAGAACTCGTGGTGCTCAGGCGAAGCACCCAAAGATTGAAAGAAGGCAAATGTGGTGCCCATCTTCAAGAAAGGGAAGAAACTAGATCCAGGGATCTAGGGTCAGTCTGACCTCTATCCCAGGGAAGATCTTGGAAAAAATTATCAAAGAGACTATTCTTGACAAACTGGTAGATGGCAACATCTTGAGGGATAGTTAGCATGGGTTTGTTGCAGGCAGGTCTTGCCTGACCAATCTCATCTCCTTCTATGACCAGGTGACATATCACACGGACAAGAGACAAGAGGTTGACATCATATATCTTGATTTTTAAAAAAAGGCTTTGATCTGGTATTCCATGATCATCTCATAGAAAAATTGGCCAATTGCAGCCTCAGCTACAGCACAGTCCGATGGCTGGGGAATTGACTCCGAAAGTTGAACCCAGAGAGTGGTAGTTGACGAAAGTCAATCATTGTGGTTCTCCATGACCAGTGGGTTCCCCCAAGGCTCCGTCCCTAGGCCTATACTTTTTAACATCTTCATTAATGATGTGGACGTTGGTATCAGAAGTGGACTGGCCAAGTTCGCCAATGACACCAAACTTTGAGGTAAAGCGTCGACAACTAAGGATAGGATGGTGACCCAGGCTGACCTTGACAGGCTCAGAAAATGGGTAGACAAAAACCTGATGGTGTTCAACACCAAAAAATGCAAAGTACTCTACTTCGGAAAGAAAAATCCTCAGCATGCTTATAGGCTCAGCAGTGCTGTGCTTGCTAACACCATGGCCGAAAGGGACTCGGGGGTTATGATTGACCACAAGATGAATATGTACCACCAATGTGATGTTGCAGGCTGGTAAAATGAGCAAAACTATGGCTTGCATCCATAGATGCTTCTCAAGCAAATCCCAGGATGTCATCCTCCTGCTGTACCCAGCTTTGGTGAGGCCACAGCTGGAGTACTGCATCCAATTCTGGGCTCCACAATTTAAAAAGGATGTGGAAAAGCTTGAGAAAATCCAGAGGAGAGCCACGTGCATGATCAGAGGGCAGGAGAACAGGCCTTATGATGAGAGGCTGACAGCTAAGGGACTCTTCAGCCTGGAAAAGCTCAGGCTCAGAGGGGACATGGTGGCTGCCTATAAGTACATCAGGATTGGGGGGAATGCCTGTTGACCAGAGTGTCTCAAGGCATGACAAGGTCAAACAGTCACAAACTCCTCCCAGACCATTTCAGGCTGGACATAAGGAAGAACTTCTTTACTGTCCAAGCCCCCAAGGCCTGGAAAAGACTGCCACCAGAGGTGGCACAAGCAGCTACTCTGGACTCCTTCAAGAGACATTTGGCTGTTTATCTTGCTGGGATCCTTTGACCCCAGCTGACTTCCTGCCCATGGGGCAGGGACCTGTACTGGATGATTTCCTGAGGTCCCTTGCAGCCCTAATGTCTATGAATCTATGAAAAAAATTGCCATCCACTTTGTAATCTCTCTCAGAGATAATGATATACCACAGAAAAACAAGTTCTTATTTAAAAGTCTCAGATCAAAAACTAATGTTCATGTCCTCACCTTATTTAATTTTATGTTATATCAAATGCAGGCATTATATTTTAATGCTTACTAATGTCTTTGTCTGTTTTATAAGACCTAAAATGAGAGCCATCCCTAGGAGTGACAATGATATAAAGTGTTGTTTTCTTTCCAAAATAAGCCTTTTATGTCTTCTGCTTTGCTCTTGCCAATGTCCTAATACATCAGATGTGTTTCAACTTTAACAGTGTATTAGTTCTTGAGTAATTAGTAGTCAGGAAGATGTGAATTCCAAAACACAAATTGCTCTGTAACCGTAGGATTTCATGCACACAACATATTTCCAGAGAAGCAAAATTAGGCAATATAGACTGAAGTAACAATATGAGCAAAGCTTAATGATACAACAGCCAGCATAGAGCTATTTTATATGTGACACCTTAAAATCAGTACTCAAAAAAAATTGGCATGAACTACCAAGAGTTTTCTAAGGAGACCCCATTATTTTAAGGTTTCTGCATTTTGAAACTCAGTGAGAGCTGAGAAGGGTAGAAGTGTATGAGACTTAAATTAGGAATGTGAGTTACACAGGAAACCTTTTCAGAGCTTGAAAGGGAAGTAGTCTGATCCCATGCAAATGGGGGGACCAGGCTAACTTATTTTTGGTAAGCCTTTTTTATCATTACTGATAACAATTACACACATTTTGCTGAAAGGTGGTTAGTTGTGTTAATCTCAAAGTTAGGCAGAAGGTAGGATAGGGTGGCACCTTAAAGGCTAACTGGTTCAGAAAGACAGGAGTTCTTGTAATCAGTAGCCTACTTAACAGATGATCATTCTTTTTTCTGGTAAAGATTTAAAAAAGTAAAAAGCAATCTTACTCAAGGAGTCTGGAGTCTAAGAGGCATATTTGCAATATATTTCCATAAAAAATTCTGAGGATTAGGTTTTCACATTTTTTTTCATCTCAAAAGTAATTCTGGCTTCCCCTTTTCTTACATGTATGGGAGGATTATATAAAGATGGGTGTGGGAATAGTGACTGGTGCTATGGGGCGATTACATCCCAGCTCCTAAATCCCCACACGTCTGGACAAGCAGACCACCTTGTGGGAACAGCAGCTGGGGACTTCTAAGTCCTTGAATTAGGTAAGAATTCCCCACCCCCAACTCTTGTTAGGGCTGCCTCTTCTCCCCTCTGTACTTAGCAACACCTCCCCACCAATTTACCCTTTCCCCCACCTGCAAATACCACTGTTCTGGGCTTCCTTCCGGGCTGGGGAAGCTTCAGAGCCAGGCTCAGATAGGGACAGCAGCAGTAGGCTAGTTCCCCCTCCTCTGTCTTGCTTCTGGGCTGGCAAGGAACACTTGAAGAGATCAGGCATAGAGGAGGAAACTACCTACTGCCTCTGTCTCAGGCTCCCCACACAGCCCGGCTGCAGCGGGGAAGGACTGGCTCTGGAGCTCCCCCTTCCCCCTGGGCAGTAACCACAATTCAAGCCATGCAAAAACAGTTTAATGCATACAATGCATTAATTCATATAGTTCAAGACGTACAAAAAAAATTCAAAAGCAATACCTAAACAAGGAGCTACAAGTTCCTCAACTCAAAATTTACAAAACAATGAAAGGTCACACAAGGCTGAGAATTATAATGTGTGCCCTGCAAGAGGAGTTCAGTGTAAGTGCTGCAAAAAGAGTTTCCATCTATTGACTCCTCTGTGAAATCCTATGAAATATGAACTTTCATTTCTACCCAGGAGAACTTTTACAATCTTTTCTCCAATGCCTGATGAAGGATGTTTGTGCCCAAAAGCTTGCAATTAAAGACTTTTTTTTTACAAAAACCTTGTTGATCTAATAAAAGAGAGCATCTCTACTACAAGTCCTGATATTCTAATAGAGCATTTCTTGAAGCTTTACATAAGCATATACATGAAGTTAATGTCCTCAGCATGAATAGAAAAAATTTCAAATCCATAGAAGATAATATAATGTGTACTGTTAATATTTCTCCAAAATAGGATGGAGACTACTTGAACTAATTTTGGACACCAGTTCAGCTGTCTAGCTCACCTCAAATTTTAGTTGCAGTATTTTAGGACTCTACTTATAGAACCTAAGTTGCATCCAGTGAGCTGCCATTTGGAGTAAATACCTCTTCTTGATTGCCTATCTATAGATATGTATATTTTAAATCTAAAATATAAACCTGCTGAATTCCACATCGGGCAGACTGGTGTTCCTATCCTAGTCAGATGTCCGTCTCCTTCATTAAATACAACTAAGCAACGAACTTACTGCTCTACCAACATAAAGCACTGCTATGTTAGCTCTAGTTTTTGGTATTATGAAAAACAGTACAAGAAAAACTCTTAGCTGAGCTAAAGGGATTGTTCACAAAATTAAAATAAGATAGAATGTGATGCTGAACACCAGAAATCACATCTTGTTCTATTATTTGAGAGATGCTGCAACATAAGTTTAAACTTGTAAAGAATGAGACTACTGAGGAAACAGTTTCCTGAATGGATCTCACTAACTGCAGTAACAAAAGAAAGTGAAGTACTCATCTCTGCATGGGACTGGGAGGCTTTAAGGCAGTCAAATAAAGCCATTAAGATTGAAAAACAGTTACACATAAAAATGAAATGCTTACAGAACTTTATATTGCAAAGACATTTTGTATTCTTGATCTACAGAGAACATACCACAAAGTAATGCTACACAAGGACAGTGGGCACCTCACAGAATTTGTCACACATGATGGACTTTTTCATTTTAATAAGGTGCCCCACAGACCTATATTGAAACACAGCACCTGTGAAATCATGATGTAAATGGTCCTTCAGAATCACTCTGCATTCTAGTATTATCTTGATGACACTGTGATTGGAAAGATAACAGACAAATAGGGAAGGGGGCAACCTGTAGTACAATGCAGTAAGCTTCTTTTTTTAAAAAAGGATGTGTTACATAAGGTGTTCACTAACTTCTTGTTCCAGAGTAACTACATGTATGATATGGACCAAATTATTTTTAGAATAAAACAATTAAGCAAATACTAAATCACTGCACAGTTACCAGTGTTACTGTGCAGTGCTGTCACCACACTTTTTTTTTCAGATGCTACTACGCAGTAGGTCATTGATACTGCGCAGCAGTGTCTTGTGTAAACCTGCCCACTATCATTTTTTGTTTGGGATATAATTTTACAACATGGACTGAAACTTGACCCATATTATATCGCTGCAGTTTCAGTGCTGCCACCACCAAGATAGCAGAATTATGTTTTTTGGACTTTACTTACAATATTCCAATGTTATTATTCTAAACTATGCTACAGAACCATTAAAAGCACTACTTTATGGAGCCTCAGATTCATCCTGGCCAGCTACAAGGCAGATCAGTTTTGAAATTGTAAAAGCTCTGAGCAAGAATAGTCCCTCCCCACAGTTTGATGCTGGATCACTTACTGATGCAAATTCAGATACCTTAGGCTATGGGCTTTGGCCCATACTTACCTATATCTATTAAGAAAATGCTATGAAGGCATGCATTTGTTCAAAAACATGTATAGACACCAAGAAAAAAAAGTAATTATTAAAAAGGTAACATTTGCTTGTGGGCTACAGAAAAATGGAGAATTACCTTCTAGGTGTTAGATTCAAGTGGCACATGGATTATGGCCCTTTGATAACATTGATAACAACTGGTTTCAAAAGATTAGAAACATGAATTACCAGGTGATCAGCAAGATTACAACAGTTTATATAAAAAAACAGACCAGGAATAAAAAAATATGATACTAGATTGCTCATTTCACATGCCTTTACCTTCATTTGAATGCCTCCACAAAATTTTGAAAGAGAATTCAAAACAGCAGTTTTGGAAAGAAAATCTTCATTACAGAGCTAGTACAACTTACAGAGCTACATGCCATGCAACAACACAGAGGGTACCCACTGAATTACTCCACAGAAGAGAGATTTTAAAAATGAAATATCATGAGAACATGACTGTCTAAGCCTGACATACTTGAATATAAAACAAATAGCCTAGAACCATCAACAAAAAATTTAAAAAGCACAAATGCCAAGGATCTGAAATGCCATTTACTTGCATGCATAAGAAAACCTGGAATACTAGAAAACAAAGAAAATCCAAGTTCTTGCTGCCTGTCCAGATTTCTGAGAAAAAAAATATCATTTACTCATAGCCATTCCAATTATTTTGCTTTATCTTCCCCAGATACTATCCAAGAGATCGTTTCTGATAGACATTCAACCAAACTTAGAGGATCAGCTGTGTGGACAAGGGGTTATGCAAATACCAAAAAATAAATAAAGAGGGGAGGGCAGGATTCATTTTTATATTTGTTGGATACTAATATAGACAGGCACTATAATTCTTTATTATTATTCCGTAAACTGAGGAATGTGCTTTTCTTCAACAAAAGGGGTAACATATAATATTATATTGACACTGAGCAGCAGAGAAAACAGTGATGTGCCCAGATACAAAGTAAGGACAGACACACCTACACGACTTTGTTTCAATGAAGTAGTTGAAACTCATCCATACCTTTGGCTGAGCTGCTATACAAGTCCCTATCCCCATGCAAGTCTTCCTTGGTTTTGAGTGTAATTAAATATGTTAGCCTCATCTAGCTACTGTTCCTTCTTTGGTCTAAGGGTCAACAGCCTGTATTCCTTGAGTACTTAAACAAGCTAAACATTTTTGTGCATTGCTGAGTTAGGCTGGGTCAACAAGCTAATTCTTCAGTAAAGACAGCACCATTCCTCATTTTCCTTTTTGGAAAAAGGGGTAATAAAATTTTACCATATCGGAGAGGTGCCGGAAGGATAAACACATTAAAAAGAGAGAGTTATGCCATATATATCTTTACTTCAGAATATGGATTTCACTGCACTGCCCTTCCATATCCTCCAAGGGCCTTCCAGGAATATTTTCAGAAAAGCACTGTAATACTATTTAGAACATGTAGTTTGAATGGCATCCTCATTTAGAAATGGGCTGATTCCAGCCCTAGTTAAAGAACGTGGGTGTCTATTCCACTCCCACCAGGTATCTCCAGATATGAACCAGAGATTTTTTCTTCATCGGGGTTGACAGTAGCTTTACTAAGAGGTTAGATTAAGGACCTAAATAGGATAGTTTATATAGAAGTGATCATATCTCAGGCAGGGGGTTGAATTAGGTGACCTCTGGAAGTCCCTTCTAGCACTATTTCTCTATGGTTCTGAGATCTGAAATCCTGATAAAAACTTGGTTTGTGCAGCAAAAACATAACCTTACATACACTGTAATGAAAGCCATTAAAATAGCTAAAATAGTGAATGGAGATTAATAATAAGAGAAGTTAATAGTTGAGAGAGACGAAACTGAGGGGACAATGTATGACCTAGATGTTCCGATTAAGCCTGACTTTGTTCTGACCAGGTCTACCAATTCATATAATAAGTAATGAATTTTAGAATGCCACTTCCAATGGAAGCCCTAGAAGGATTAAGAAAAAGTGTGATTTTTCATCTGAGAGAGAATAAATTGTCTTTACTTATTTTAACATGAAATAGAGGTCTGAAAGCAAAGAGAGATAAGACACTGATTAGCATGAAGATCAGAAGCAAAATTATTGCCTTAATTGAAAAATCAGTTTCCCTTTGCTATGCAAAAACATTGTTGATTAAAATGACACAGGCCCTCCACTCGTGTGTTGATCTTGCACTGTGCTTTTCCTTGATGCAGTTATAAGAGCTGTACAGTTTTTTACGGATTAAGCCATCATTTCTCCGAACCACATGAACCTCATTCACTAGCCCAGTTAGAAACAGTCATTCACAGCAGGGTCACATAATGCAAAATATCTCCTTACAAAGCCTGCCAAGTCAAGTTTTCCTGGTGTATAGGAAAATTCAAATATTGATGCAATCTACTATTACTATATTATTTCCCCACTATGATACTTTTCTCCTTCACTCTGTTTTTCTTCTTCAATCATGTCATTTCAGCCTGTATTGCATATCGCATAACAGTAGCCAGAAATAGCTGCTGGTGTAGAACAACATGTAAGCTACAAAATAAGACTGGACCAGTTTAAACGCCCCCCATTTTGGATGCTACTATAAAAACTTATTTAACTGGAACCTTTCCAATTTCTACAGACTTCTCTCTTCACAATAATATTGCACATACGTTCTCCCTTCCTACTCTTCTACCTAATGACACCTTTCAGGCAGAGCAAAAGAGAGTGATGGCACACAAACTTCCTCCTTTGGATTCCAGCTGTGAGCTCTACAGAGCTTGGTACCTCTTCCTCATCCTGTCTCTTCTCCACTCTACCTAATGAGATTATCTAACAAACAAGATTTGTAATGTGAAACAATATCTTTTATTGGACCAACTTTCTAGTTCAGAGAAATGGAAGACAAACTGTTGAGCACAAATTTCCATTCCTCAGATATTGGAAAGAAAAAAATATATCCTATTCTAAATACCAAGTAAAATAATCACTTTTGTTTTACGGTATTGGTGAAACGGACCATTTAAACAGGAAATGGGTAGTTAACCTGTGGCACAAAGAGAAGTTATCAGAAGCAGTTACAAGCCAAGTAAATAACAGTTGCAATATTTAAAACTAATTATGTTAATAAATAAAATTATTAAAAAGGAAAGAGGATCATTATCATGTGTGGAACAAAGAGGTTAGCAGAAGGAGCTGGATAGGTTATAATGAGCTATAATGAAGCTGTATTAAGTCCATAGGTTTTGATAACCAGTAAAAGTTATGAATTTTTGTTCCCAGGTCCCCTTCTGCAGCCATTGTTTAGGTTTCCCTTGAAGGCAAGAACAACCCCCTTACAAACAGTGAAACAACCATGCAGAAATTAAGTAAGAACAATACTGTCAGAGCTGAATGGTTAAGAGCTGCCTCAGCACAGCTGTGTTCAGGCACATTGCGAGTCCCCGGTGCAGGGATTTCCCCTTCAAGGCGGCAAAAGTCCTTGATGCAGAATCAGAGCCCGCCAAAAGCTTGCAGCTGCACCAACGAGTGCATGCTCACTATTGGCTCAGTGTAAATTATGCACATGTGGCGGTCAGCAATTGGCTCGCTGGCCGTATAAAAGGCTTGGATGATATCCGCCCAAGCTGGAGGAGAGCTCAGATGCACAGAGAGAGAGATCCCCACGTGCACTTTGGAGCCACGGAGGAGGCTTGATCAACCACCAACGACTCCCCGTCATGGTCGCCATGACGTACCCCATACCCCACGTCAGCGTGAGCATCGGTGTGCCTGTCTACAGTTTCATTTGTGTCTGTCTATGGATTGTGCCTACACTGCACACCTTGCGTATACACCTTGTATGGAAAGTTTTTTTTGTTTCAACCACTGCTACCTCTCGTCCAACTAATTCCACTCTATCAGCAGCCCCATTCCGCCAGCATTTCTCACTGGGGATCTGACCCAATCTAATCTCTCCAAAGCCCTAAACTATGACATTATCCTAGTGTTCTCCAGTTTTCCCATCCCCTCCAAAGAACAATGCTCTTGCATCTACCATTGCTTCTCAAGTCTGTACACAGTCCCATTTATTTTTATTGATAAAACTTCTGGGCTGCCTCACATTTAATAATCTCTCACCTCTGAATTCAGAATTTGCTTTTCTTTTGGATTCATCTATACCACTCCTCATTATTCCTGGACCATTCAGTGACATCCTGGGAGGCTCAAAGAGTCTGCCAGAGCTTTCAACAAGACAGCCTGATCAAATGTTAGGATGTGGACTGTTGAATTCAAGGATTGTTTAGTTTGGTTGAAACAGTTCAGCCATTTCTAAACAGGTCATCTTTATCTGTTGGCTTAGATTACAAGCCAGCCTTTACTGGAGACTGCACATATTCTTGCAGTTAGCCCAAGTAATGCATATGTAATACAAAAACAACTAGCAGGGCTATTCCACCAGGCTCCCGATCATGGTAAGGATACTGGGTGCATAATACTAAGAGACAGGCCAAAAAACTGTTTAAAAATGGTGATGGAGCACACTAAGTACCCATTTATGAGCCAATAAAGCATCAAATGGAAAAAGCATGGAAACCATTTTCTCAACACCTTAGATGAACAGCTTCATAGATCAGTAAATCCCAGATCACAGAGAAGGAGCTAAACCTTGATTTAGCTTGAAGTACCACAAAGAATTTGGGTGAAAAAATAACAACAGTTGAACTATCATGTAAAAGTGTCCACAAAATAACTGAATAAAACAGTTAAGCAAGGTACAAATAATGACACTGTGTGAATCTACACATACACTTTACTGCAAAATTGTCTAATTAGCTCCACAGGAAAGCATCACTATCTACATATGTACCAGTATTAGAGTGCAGTAATTAATTAACTCTGTCATAAGATAGTACTTTTGGGAGCAGTACTATCTTACAGCGAAGTATTTCACTGCACTGAAACACATGTATAGACAGTGACTGGACGCATAAAATGCACCTGGTCAGACCAGCCAGCCATGGGCCTGCTCCACCCTGGCTCAAATTGCTGCTGTCCTGGGTGCATTAACACTAAGCTTCAGAAAAGGATATCTCAATAAAATAGGGAGAGGCCATGAATGCAGTAGAAAGTAAAATGAATCCCTTCTATGTATAGGCACAAATACTACTTCAGGAAACAACTTGGCAAGATTCAAAGATTCCTTATTTTTATATATCCAAAGCATAACGGATGTTTTACAAACACCAAAAGAAGAACTCCTAGGTGTCAGGAGGGACTGCCTGGGGAGCAGATTCTATATCTACAAAATGTGGGGTTTCTTTCCTTTTCCTCTGACGTAATTTGGAGCTGGTCTACACTGGAACTCAAAACAAGACAGACCTCAGGTCTGAAGCAAGGTATTTCCTGTATTCTTAAAATAGCATTCAACTCTACTTCAAGGTTTCTGGGTTTTGTATTGCATGGGAAACTTTGTGTCATTAAATTTAATTTAGTCCAAAAAGTAAGACTGTGCTGTAGTCCAGGTGCTATCCTATCAATAAATTCCTTGCTGCACTATGCCCCTATTTTCTGTATGCTTCTGGCTTTAATTGGAAATCCCTAAATGCATTATGTAGAAGAGATGCCAGAGATTTTGGCAGACGTGAACAGGTAAGTTGGAACTTCTGGCATCTTAGGAGGCATGGGAAGCAGTTTGTGTTTACAGGATAAAATCTGAATATTTTGGCTAAATGATCAAAAGCAAAATAATTAATTGTTGACATTTAAACTATCAAGCTTTAGGTTTCAGAGTTAACAACCTGTTAAGATGAATAAGATATTTCACACCTCTCAGAAGCATAGTTTCTAGCTGCCTGCAAACTCAGAAAGACCAAATTGTTCAATTCAGAGGCAAACATTTCTTCACAACCATAAAAGCTAGTATGAATATGGGGAACAGATAAAGGATCAGTGAAAATGTACCTACCACAGCAAAATTCTTGTAGAAGTATCAAATTTCACAGTGGCAGAATTACCAAATGCAAGTAGCTCTGCCTATACCTTTTTCTATTTTAATACATCTCCTCATTGGTTCTGAGTAATTTGGAATTCCTCCAAAATTATCTTTTGGGAAGATAGGGACAATCCCCTAAACTTTCATTTTTGTTAAAGATGTTCATTGTTTACATGTTTGCTGGCTGTGCTTGCACCAATCTAGTACTAGCTAGTACTACACGGAACATCACAGGGCATTTATTTACTCACAGCAATTCTACAAAGGATAAATTGACAGAATAAATTCCTTAGCATCACGTTCACTGGGGACAGTTGTACCTTGTAGCAAATCTTAGTGTATGCATGATAGTTTCCATCACAAAACCAATATCTTTAATTTTGAAATGTAGAAATATTTGAAGGGGAGGGATAAGAGGTTAACCGTAATTAACTGAAGAGTTTTCAATGCATGGAAAACCAAAAAGACAAGAGACAAAGACAGAGAGACTTTTTTGGTTGGTTGCATGTAATGGTTAGATGTGTTCTGGTAGATTACATGTTATGAAAACTTAATTTCTTTTATACTAAGTGATTTGTATAGATTTACTGCTAAGATTTGGGGAGCCAAGTAATTTCTATTAGAGTAAGCAATTTCCTTGTTTAAACACATGAAGACTCTTCACCCTTTCCCTCCCCCGCCAAAACTCCCCTCCTCACATCACTGTACAGGATTCTCATATACCAAGTCACCTTTGTGCAGCAGCTACACCTAAAACCCTTACACTCAGAGAGGCTATGATGATTCATTAAATATAATAATATCCAAAATTACATGTAGTAAGATTCAGGTGCTTCCTGAAGACAATATAGTCCAAAATTTTGCACAAAGAAACCTGAAGTAAGATTTCATATCATGAATTTATATGTGCCAACAGTCACTTGTGCCAGCAAATTGGGTAATTCTGCTCCTAGGTGACAGTTTGCAAATACAAATGTGGGATTTTCAAATGCCAGTTAGGCACCTGATTTTGAAAATTGTGCTAACTCTCTTGTTTATAAGTTCTTATTAGTGCACAGCTTTGGTAACCAAATAACTCAAGGAAGACAAGGAAATGGAGTCTGGGTGGAGAAAATACAAGCATTATTTAAATTTCAGTTTAGTTTCATATCATATCCTTGTTTTGTTCATTGCAATAGTTACCAAAGTATTTTCTAATTACCTTTAAATAAATATAATCAGCACAGTATTAATATTCCTTGGCAGCATTATTTCACTCTTATTATCTGTGTGTCAAAGACAAAACCAAAAAGTCGCCAGTAGCAGCCCTTGTAAGAGTCAAAACTAAACTAGTCTTTCTTCTACCTACAGTTCACTTCTACTGATGACTTTCTTTTTAACAGCATTATTCCAATAATCATTGTAGCTTCCTAAAGAGCTATACAATGTTTTTCACACTCTTCATACAGCCAAAGCAATCTCTTTGCCCTTAAAATCTTTCAGTTTCCCCGCAAGGCCCCCTGGGGTCATCTAGACCCAGCACTCTTTCCTGCCTATGCAGGGGGTTGGACTCAATGATCTATTGAGGTCCCTTCCGACCGTAACATCTATGAATCTATGAGTCTATAAGATATTGTGGAGTATTTCAATGACCATGCATGCTTCCTGCATACGACGACACTTAGTTCACACCTATATGAGAAACTGTGGAGTATAAAATTGCATCCAGGCTGAACCAAGATATTTCTGTGCTGTTTCACTAGTTCTCCTTAAGAGCTCCATATCTCGTACCACACGAACGTTTCTCTATCTATTGAGTTTTTCAGACACTTCACTAATTTTGTTTAGCTCATATGGTCTTCTTATGATCTTTTTGTATGTTAGTATACCTCTGCTGCCATTTTTGCAGAAAGTCTGGTAATCCCATACATCGATTTGTAATACATCGATTTGGGTCAGGCTGCAAGGAGGACGAGGGGAAAGGGACTTAATGGTGGGTGTCTGCTATAGACCACCCAACTAGAAGAAGGAGCTGGACCTCCAATTCGCTGGCCAGCTTAAGGAGGCAGTTAGGACAAAGGATGTCATTGTCATGGGTGATTTCAATTACCCGGACATCT
>JAGPOW010003642.1:100041072-100116807 GCA_030014935.1 Caiman crocodilus | reverse complement strand
TCCAGCAAAGTCACCTCAAAGAAGTCCTTCCAAATCAATATGATTGCTATTTACAATATAAATACATTAATGTAGCTATATTACTCATCTTTAATTGATCGAGTACAAAATTCTGGGTTATTTTTGGTGAAAACAGGGTATTTATAAACCAACCCCCATTTATAACAGTTTCCTATGGGAAAATCGATTCCAAATTACAACATTTCGACTTAAGACGCCGTTTTCAGGAACCAACTGTGTCATAATTGGTCTGAGGACTGCCTATACTTAAAAATTGGTTGCCTCAGAGATGGAAATGTCTCTGACATACAAAAAGGTATAGCTAGTTGCCAAAAAGAGATCTCTTAGGGGCCTGGAACAGTGGTTTTCAACCTGTGGTCTGCGGATCCCTGGGCGTCCACAGACTATGTCTAAGGGGTCCGCAAAAGACTATGATCAATCAAAAGTATGTGAATACGCACACATCATTCAAAGGGGTCCGCATCTCAATTTGAAGTTTCTAAAGGGGTCTGCACCTCCATTCCAAATTTTATTAGGGGTCCACAGTGAAAAAAGGTTGAAAACCACTGACCAGAATAAAGGCTTTTACTATTACATCTGATAGGATTGAAGGGCTGGTGGTACTACAATAGATAGAGGCCAATTAAGAGAACAATCTCTATGCCACAGCATTCATTGAGATTACGGGATTCATCTGACTTGCAGAAAGCAAAGAATATAGTATGATTTTATCAGTGAATTCCTGTAAATGCAATTAGAATTGCCTCATAACAGCAAATCCAACTCGCTATCAAGGTGACAAATATTTTGGACGGGACTCAAAAGAGAGGATCTTTCTTTCACCCAGAACACTGATAGGCAGCTGCATCTCCCAAGATTTTTAGTTAGCCTAAAAACACGCTAACATTATTAAAAAGTGCCTCTCAGAAGTGCCTGTGCTCCACCAGATCATTCTTACACTCAGTCCCAATTTTCAGATTTGGTGCTTTCTCCTTAGAGAGATTAACTTTGTATTCATAAGGAATTACCCAAATGCTCCCTGCAAGATTTTGAAATACTTATTTTTACCTGGGAATTTGGATCAAGGACTTTCCTTGATCCAAAAAGTTAAGAGAATAAGAGATCTCCTTAAAAAGAAAGCACGTATTTCACTTGTGGTAAAATGGAATTATTTATCTCATTATGTGCATGTCCTGTGTCAGGGGCAGTGGGATAGACCTGAATACATCTGTGTTCAGAAAGAAGTTGCTTCAGTATCAATGCTTGTGCTAATGTTCGACTAACCTGTTTTCCAAAAGACATTCAGAGATCTGCAACATGAATATAAATACCATGAGACAAAAAATATAGTACACTACATGTAACATAATACAAAGCCCTCCCTCGTGAAATCAGTTCCAAAGCCAGTTCCAGTTGAAGAGAATAGGATAAAAAAAAATTAGAGAATGAGAGGAGGAAGATTTCTAAACAGTAAAATGGGCATGAAAAACTTAGTGTTGCTTGCCTGCTGGGCTCATTAAGCATAATCAATCAATTCCCTGCCATTGCAAGTGCCTCAGGCATTGGCAACATCTTGGTCTTCTGTTCTCTGATACTGACACACAGTAGTGTTTTGTTTTGTTTTTTGGGGGGGTTGTTTGGGTTTTTTTGAGAATTTAAATATTTGGCCTAACTAGAGTCCTTGCTGTTTATACAAGCCATTAGGCTGAATTATTTTGGCCTGCAATATGCAGGAGGTGAAAGATGGTGATCTGGCCTTTATTTCCATTAAACAGTGAAATACTGTGCGACACTGACAGAGCCTCCGGACTCCCTACATACAAACAAACATCGTGGCTTTATTCTCTTATATGAGCTTTGACATTAGTACCAGACAATGGGAATGGAAGAAGAGCACAGAGAGAAAGGCAGGTGAAGGCTACAGTAATATAAAAGATGCTCCTGTCATTCATTTTACATGATTGAGTAGAAATAACAATGTTGCACAACTGCACTTCGCACTGTTAGTCAGAGGTTAAAGCATAAAACCACTCGTCTCTAGGGTTTGAGATTTATAGATTTTTATTCCAGATGCAGCAGGAAAAACAGACTAGTTACATTCTTAGTCATGCTCCCCTCATGCAGCTGAACACCAAAACAAAATTAATGAACAAGTTCTTATATTTCCAAGGTCCCTACTGTAGCTTCTAAGCCAGCATTCCCACCTGTTTCCTCTCTGGACTGGACAAGGAGTCCTGTCCCCTTTTAAGGCTTCACGTTGGGCAGACAGAAAAAGAAATCCAGTTAGGCCTGACCTCTAAAATAAGCACAAGTACTGCAAGGCTCAGTACTTTTTTCATTGCTTTTCAACATATACATTGCCAACTTGCCTGATGTCCAGTCTGAAAGTACGGCTATGCCCATTACTGGTTCTCACCAAATCAAACAAGCAATGGAAAGCCATTGAATCCATTTTAACATTAGACGCAAACTACTTCAATAAATGGTGTGTCCAGCTCAGTCTCACTAAAACACTGGCAACAGCCTTCCATCTAAATAACAACCAAGCAAAGAAAGAAAGAAAAGTCAAAACTGGTGACCAGACACTTGAATATTATTATATCATTACTTACTTAGGGGTCAAACTGGACCAGATCCTTACCTACCCCCAGCATAGGAAGGGGTCCAAGGTAAGGTTAACAGCAGAGGAGCTTTTATCTATCACCTTGCTGATACCACCTGGAGTGCAAGTTTCCAATGCTTTGGACATCCGCTTTGGTATTTGCCTATGCTCCTGCTGAGTACTGTGCACCAGTATAGGGCTGGAGCATGTACACTAAGTTACTGGATTCCAGCCTTAACAGCATCATGAGAACCATTACTGCATTCCTTATGCCAGCCCCAATTAACAGCTTACCAGACCTCTCAGGCACTCCCTGCCACCCCACCCTGACATCCGGAGACATGCTGCTATCCTGGCCCTGGGCTTCAAAGCCCAAAATCCAGACCATTCTTCGCACTCCAACAAGCCAGAAAATCAACTACCACCTCAGGCCAATAAACTCATCGAATCTGCAGATGGCACATCACCTTCAGCATGCCAGTAGAGAAGAAAATATGCTGAACAAGAATTGTGGCTAAAGAACTTCATCCCCAGCACCAGCTTCTGCCTTTCAGGATGGCATCTGCCCCCCAGGGTTTGGACCTCTCTTAACCATCTCAGAACAGGCCCTGGATGGTTTAAAGCAAGCATGCACTCTTGGGGCTTCTCCAATGACTCTGTTGCAGCTGTGGTGTTCAAGCTCAGACAGCCAACCAAATCATCTATGAATGCCCTTACAGTCCTCCTTTGGGTGCCCAAGGTCTGACCACAAAGGGTGCAGACAGAAGTGCAGTTCCCCAAGATAACTAAGAGCGCTTTGCAGGAGGTATTCTGAGTTACAGTGATCCCCCAGACCAAAGAGAAGTTAACTGTTGGTTCCAGTGGGAAGTGAAATCTAGCTGCTGACTGCAGTTTCTCTTGGCAACAGCCCCTACTCCCCCATCTCCCTCTCTACCAACCCACACTAATTTCAGAATGGGAGGGGGGAAAGGGAGAGGGCGCTCGTTCTAGGGGTGGCACAACTGGCACTGGAGGATGGGGTGGTTTAATTGGAGCCCCCCTGACCTTGGGGGGGCTGCCATACTCCCTCTCACCCTTCAGTGGGGGCTGAAAAACCCCTAGAACAAACTCCCTCTGCTCGCTTTCCCTCTTCCTATTCTGAAAACACCTTGAGGCTGGGAGGCAGAAAGAAGTTATAGAAGATTCTGTGTTCTGAACCATCTTCATTTGAACCTTTGCAATGAGGGTTCAGATTTTCACCCAATCGGCCATTTTTAAGTGGTCTCCAGCTGTGCATTTATGTTTGGTCATGGCTATAAACCATTTTCTGTGACAGATGAGACAAAAATTGTCACTTCTGTCTGCACTCAAAGAGACTGGATCTGGCCCTTGTTTTAAGAATGGCTGTCTGATCATCTGCTTCTGCCTGATCCAACCAGCCAGCCTACCCTGGCTGCCACTCAAGCCATCCATGTTCCATGCAGAGGGCTGCTGCTTTGCCTAAGTCTTCACTGCAGCCTCTGCTCATCATCACTTCCAGATTAGACCCTCCAAATTTATTTACCATGCTATTTGGCAGTGAAGCTGCATTGGGAAGTGCTAAAGAGCAGCCCTCTGCACAAATGGGGTGCCTGTGGTGATGGCCAGACTGAAAGGGGTGGCCCGCCTTTTGTAAAAGGCTGCCAACTTTAAGTATAGGCTTAACTTTAATTTCTTGAGCAAATCCAATGAAATCAGCACATACAGGACTGGGACCTGAAAATCACAGGACATTCTCCTTCTGTCTACATGAGTCCTATCATTTGTCATACATAGGATTTCCATATCATTTAACTGCATTGAAACACAAGTGCACACTGTGGGTTACTTGAGGTATTTCACAACAGCAGTTGTACACTGAGGGCTGGCCCAGGAACCCATATAATTCCAATTAATACTTTGGAAAGAAAAAGATCTTCCCCACTGGGGCTGTTTCTTGTATTTGGTGCCATTAAAACATAGGATCTTCTTTTGGCTTATTGTTCCAGAAAGAAAGTACAAGAAAATCTCAGAGGAAAAATTGTACTTTTTATCTTATTGTTTATTCAAAGTTCAGTTGCAAGAGGGCCAAGTTTCTTTCAAATAAAACTAAAGGGAATTCTCTCATGTGGTGGGTGTGAACCACACCTAGTCTCAGAAAGAACCAGAGGTTCCAGCTGCAGCTGCTACTTTTCAAAACAAGATATGAGCACCATCAGACAGTAGAAATGAAAAATAACTTTCATCAGTCTGTGACCAACCTCCGCAAAGAGCATGCAGCTAATACTACATCTGAGCCATAAAAATGAATTCACAGGATTTCAGGCCTCACTCTGGAGCCATGGATTTGGGGAGACGAGTTTACTAATTTGCTCCCTCCCTAGAGAATTTAAGTGAGAGTAAGGAAGGGTCACCCAGCCTCTCTTCAAAGCTATGAAAGCACAGTGGGGATCAGTCTACCAGAAATAAAAGGAAAGGAAGTTCTCTTGGGTTGCTGAGAGTAGGCTGCCCCTTGATTGTTGACATTTCAGTATATCGATTTATATCTTCCACAGGCAGATGCTACACACATTCATAGATTTGCACATAGCCCTAGTTCCTAAACATGCCTTTCCCAAAATGTGATATGCCTGACCGAAAAGAAGTCTCATGAGGTTCAATAAGGACAAGTGCAAAGTCCTGCACTTAGGATGGAACAATTAGGCTGGGGCCTAACTGGCTAAGTAGCAGTTCTGCAGAAAAGGATCTGGTGGTTACAGTGGGCAGTAAACTGAATATGGGCAACATGTTCAGCCCTTATTGCAAAGAAGGCTAACAACATATTGGGCAGCATTAATAGGAATGTTGCCAGCAGAGCAAGTAAGTCTTCCCCTCTAGTCACCACTTGTAAGGCCACATCTGGAGTACAGTTTTGGGCCCCCCAATATAAAAAAGATGTGGACAAGTTGGAGATAGTCCAGCTGAAAACATGAAAATAGTTGGAGGACTCGGACACACAACTTCTGACAAGATGAGGGAACCAGGCCTGTTTAGGATGGGAGAAGAGAAGACCGAGGAGGAATTTAATAGTAGCCTTCAACTACCTGAAGGCGAGTTCTAAAGAAGGTGGAGGTAGACTTTTCTCAGTGGTGGCAGATGACAGAACAAGGAGCAATAGTCTCAAGTTGCAGCAAGGGAAGTTTAGGCTGGATATTAGGAAAAACTCTCTCACTAGGAGGGCAGTTTACCCAGACGGGCTATAGACTCTTCATCCTTGGAGGTTTTTAAAACCTGGCTAGACACAGCCTTGGCTGGGATGATCTAGTTGAGAATGGTCCTAGTGTGAACTAGATTATTTCCTGAGGTCCCTTTAAACCCTACTTTTCTATGATTCTATGATTCAATATACCATGTTCCCTCATGGCAAGTACACGGTGAAACTAAACACCAAATATACACCAAAACAAACTCTCACAGAAAAAGATATGAAGGATAGAGACTTACACACACCATTGGGAGCTCACTTGTTACAGAGCAAACACTCCTTCTCTGACCTCACTATCCTGGTGCTCCAGGGAAGTCCATTTAACACCTTTAAAAGGTGAACTAACAAAAACTGATAAATTGGCTGGATACTAAGACTAAATAGTGATATTAACTTTATGCTACATTATAATTTTACCTAACTTCTAAATTCTTTCCACACAAGAAAACTGAGAATTAATCTCCTTGCTTTTGTAGACCTTGAGCTTCCAGTAATCAGCTGCTTCTGCTAAGTGTGTGTCTGCTACCCCTGAGAATTTCTCTCACTCTCTCCTTGCTGTTTTTCACTATGCTGTAACCTTGTTCCTGTAATCAGAGAGCTGAAGAAGAATGCTTTGCATTCAAAAACTTGTCTACCTTAATCCTAACTACATAGTTGGTCCAATACAAGGTATATAAGAAAGCCTTGCCTAAGAATGTAAAGGAGGCTTGTTTGGCAAATAGCTATTTGTTCAATACATTCTTCAGAGGCTTAAGTCTTATTGATTAGTCCAGTCAGTGTTAGTGCTGTTGTGCAGTGTCAACTTCAAAGCTCTAGCAGAAGATACAGCTGGAGAGAAGTACTGAAACTGTCTAGCAGCTGACTGAGTCTGAATATCTAGGTAATGGCTCTGCAACGTTGGGTGTGAACAGCTGAAGAAATGCTGTGTCTGCACAAGCTAACCAGCCCATGTAATGCGTCTTAACCTGTGCTTTTAATACCAGAGGTCAATGAAAGGTAGCAAATGATTTGCACCATCTGCATTATTTAAAATGCTGCTTGAGTTAGCTGTGGGCAGATTAAGTAGCTTTGACTATAACTGATATACAGAAAACTCCTCAGGCCTTCATGTTTCTTTACTTATAATAATGTTTTGTTTTTAAGCTGGAGGGTCTCAAGATTCTTTGGTACATCATCCCTTATGGTACATACAGGCCTTACTTTTAAGGCCCATATGGACATTACACTTAGATCAGTATAAATGAACACAGATCAATCTAAGCTGTACAGAAGTTTGGAGTAAATAAATCAGGCTAAAAATGGCGCAAGTGACCTAAGATAGACCTTCTGCAAGTTACAGTCAGCTGAGATTGATTCAGGTTAGACCAATATATTGAATTTGTATGCTGGTCTCCTACTGATTCAAGCTATATCAGTGTCCTCCAGCATTCCAGCCTGCTTTGCGGCCCTCGTACCCTTCCTTTGCAGGAGATGCACTAGCACTTGTTCTGCAATCAGCCACTCTGGCCAAGCATCAAGAAGGCCCTGGCCCCAAGTTTTCCCAGCACTAAGCAAGCTCTGTCCCTCTCAATGGCCCTGGCTCCAGCCACCTATCAGCCACAGGCAGGCAGCAAGGGGAAGCAAGGCATCTGTTTTCCCAACACAAGCCCTGGGACCTGGCCACCTGAGTCCCTGGTCTGGAATATCTGGACCCACTGTTCATCATCCCAAGTGTCCAGGACAATCTAGTCCCAGCTGCAGCTGGTCACATGGGCCCAGAATTGATGGCACTTGATGGTCTGCAGCTAGTTCCAGAGTACCCCAGCATCCGTGGTGTTCTGAGTGGCCTCATCCTCATTGGTCACTTGGAAATTACTGGCCCAGTCCAATATATTTGGCAGGCACATGGTGCAGTATCTGGTCCTGGGTGACATGGCTGGCTGTTGGCTCAGGGGCAAGAAGCCATGTCCCATGGCAACCAGGTGCCAGATCATGTCCAGATGGCTGCATATGATGTTTCACAGCCTCCAGCAAGAGTCACACAAGGTGACATGTCACAGCTCCTGGGTCTGTGTGCTTGGGCGCAGGCAGTGGCAGGTCATGGCAGGGTGTGGACAGGGTAGGACATGGAGGGGTGTGCAATTAACCAGGGAGGACACTCATTCTGCGGCTCGTCTGGAAGGCTCTGGGTGAGTGCAAGGGAGGGTCCCCAGTGAGATGGTGAGGGGTGGGTGGCATGGTTGCCCATGCCTAGCAGACAACCAGGTGTGGCCCAAGCACTTTACAGTCTCCAGCAGTTCAGGAAGCCTGCAGGGCATGCTGAGAGGCAGGCAGAAGCACACTGTGCCTGTGGGACTCAGCCAGCACTGGCTGTTTGCATACCATTCCTCCACCCACCACAAGGGCAAACATGTATACTGTTCACTCCCAAACTAAACTAGATCGCTTAAAGAAAGCCACATAATTTAGATCAATTCCTCCCCCGGCTTTCTGAGCATCTGTATGTGGCCTTTTATTGACCTAAAACACACTGCAAAAACGAACCTAGAACACAATCATACAGGCATGCAGAGGACTTAAATTATGCAAAAATGTCATGCCCAATCTGAGTCTGTTCACCTGAGTAGGTGCACTAACTTAGATCAGGTTAACCCAGTCTCACAAATGTCTGGCGAAGCTCAGCTGCTCATCCCAGCCTGAGGGCTGTGCTATTTTCACTCTCACCCCCTACCCTAACTGGGTTATTCTTAGGCCTCTAATGCCCCCACTGGCCAGGAAATACCTCATGCAGACCCACCCACCCCCTTGCAGACCAGCCAGCCCTGCCCATAGACCCACTGCCCTCCTCACCTCAAGTTTCTTACAATAGTTTTCTCACATGGCTTCTGGGAGCAGCATACAGCTGCATACACTACTCCCAAAAGCAGCAACCTGCTGTACATGCCACTCCTTGTTTGCACCCTTAAAGCCAAGTATGATAAATGGAGAAACAAAGGCACCAGGAGGGTAAATGATATGATCAGGGTCATAGTCTGCCAAACACAAGGCTAGGGTCTACAACAGGTCAAAAAACTAACCATGGATGAGTTTTCCATTAGAAAACTGGACTGGACTGATGAGTTTTTCCTTTAGAAAATGCTAATTTGGCATTAGTTAGGGTTGAACATTCTATACGATTCTTTTTTGACTACCCATTCCTACTTCCCCATCACAGACAATTCTGCATGTTTGATTTTTTGTTCCCATTCAAAACAATTCATTTCCTCCCCCACCCCTCCAAGGAACAGAATCTGATTCCTGCACAGCTCCACCAGGAGCAGAATTAAGATTTCCTTGCCCACAGGCTGTGTTTGAATTACAAGAACATACTTCTCTACTCAGCTCAATGTAAGTTTATTCAGGGTACACTGAAAATCTGATTTTTTCTATCAAAGTAATTTTTTACTAATCTTGCTGCACTGAAAATAGAGTTGCATGTAACATTTTACTGATGTAATTCCTCCACAGAAAAGCTGCACTATCAAGCAAGTTTATATCAGTCTATCTAACTTTAAGTGGCTGTAGCAGTGTAATATAGTGATTACAGAAAAAGACAGATCATTGGTTTCTGTTCCTAGTTTTGCCACTGATTTTCAGTCTCTGCTTAGTGAGAGTGGTTAACCTTTCTGTGCCTCTGCTTATCCTGCAGCAAGATGCATTCACAATTTTGCTATCGCAAGTGCTCAAAAATCATTTGTGAGCTCAGAAAGGAACCATGAGATTTTAATCAAAGCATAGCTCGCATCAACCCTCAATTTCTCTCCATTTCAGGTGCAAAATTTGACTTCAAGGTCACACACACTGCAAACACAATAATGCAGGCCTCCCACTAGCTCCTAGGTAGGAGGCATCATTTACTCTCACCTCAACCCTGGGGCAAGGTGCTGCCATTGTCATCTCTCTTCCCTATCAGTCATTCCTCTCATCCTCTCTATCCTTTCCTCTGTGCTAGTGTTATTCTCCACAGCAGACTCTTATCACAGCTATCCCTCAACTGTCTTCCTCTTTTCCTCACTGGTCCCCTTGTCACACTCCTGATTTCCCTTGCCCTGCCACCAATCATCCTGCTACCATAAGAGTCCCACCCTTTCCTTTGGACCTGTGTATCCATGTATGTCCCATCCTTCTCTCTCAGCCTCTAAGTTACTGTTCACTTCAGTCTACAAAACTTGCATGCAGGCAGCAATTAGCAATAAGGGGATCCTATTTTCAGTTTGCAGTGAAAAGCAACAGCACTGTATGCATGTTATAGAAGGGCAGAAATTCATTAATAAAATCCTGATGTTATTGTATAACATATTATGTAAAATAAGATCTCTAAATTTAGCAACTCCATAGGGATTCTGAGGCTTATTTTTATTCAGTGTTTCAAGAACATTAGCTGAAGGGGCAAATGGGTGCAAATTACTATTAGGTCCCAATCCTGAAATAAAAGATGTGCATGGGCAAACCTCTGTGCAGTTGCACAGAGCCCTATACAATTCCACATAGCTTCATCTGAGATCAGAAGTCTGCTCACAAATACTGTATCTTCTCACATACCACACGCCCCTGAATCAGACACATACCTAGCTGCGCACCCAGTGTAAGAGTATGTGCCAGGCAGTTCAGCTCCAGTAGGATTAGCTTGAAGCTGACTCAGCAGGCATTGCTGGGTGCCCATCCAGCTCAAGAGAAGTGCCAGACAGCTCAGTTCCTTCATTTCCTTGCTTAAAACAAATAAATCAATTTCCAGAATCTAATTTTTGGGGGAAATATATATATCATATGCAAGTAAATGTAGCATTATTATTGTAGAGTCAGACCTCATGGATAGATTCACAAATGATCTTAGGGCACATGCATCTTCTCCAAAGCCTATATTAAGTGCACAAGTTCAAAATCCTCTCTCAATTCCAGCCTTATCTTGGAGCTGTCTAAATTATCTCAGCACCTCACTATTTTGCATTATGGTTTCAGTAGTGTTGAGTAAGTTGGTGTCCAGCTCACCATCTGAATCTTGGTTATCTGATGGGCTCAATCAAAAAGCAGAGTTTAGAGCATGGTGAGCAGATAATGCTTCGTATGAACATGGGTAGAAGAGGAGGAGGGGCCACTACCTTGTATCCAACAGCTCAATGGTTACAGTAGACACTACCCACATGTGGAAGATGTGTTCAAGGGTATTTGAATCTGATCTTCTCCCTCCCAGAAGAATGCACCAACCACCAGACTACAATAGATTCTGGAGTAGAGGCACTGTCTATTACTCCAATTGAAGCTGGGCCATTTTACATAGAATACTGACATAGCCAGTGGGTCAGAGAAAAACAGTGTCTAGAGTTATTGTCCAAGAAATATCCTGCACCCTTGCTGCTTTCTCATGGCAAACTTGCTCATACTATCCCAGCTACCATATTTACACAAATCCAAGGCAAGTTTTTTTTCCCCAGTCAGCATACCAGAAAAAGCCTCTTGTACAAGCAGGTGGTTTCTGCAGCTCTGACTCTGGCCCTGAGCCCAGACTGAGGCCAGAGTCAAACCCAAATCTGCCATCTGCATCCCCCAGCTCCACTTGCCCTCCATAGCTTCTGCCCCATCCTATGCCTTCTTCTCCTTCACTTGCTGTCAGGTCAGGTCAGTTTGAGCTTGAGCTTGATTACCTCCCAGGCACAGAGCACACGGAAACTCCATCCCCTGCCTAGCCAGTCAGCAGTGTTGTCACTGCTGCTTCGCCCAGCAGGAGCTCTGTGACCCCAGAGGGAAGGGGAAGAGGCAGAAACTGTGAGGAGCAAAAGAGGGGGGCAGAAGCTACGGAGAGTGGGGGGTGGGCAGATGCAGGCGGCAGCAGGGTAGGAAGGCTATAGGGGAAAGAAGTGGGGGGGCAGAGGGCAAGGAGGTCACCTGACCCCTCCCACCCACCACTTCTTTCCCTGCTGTTGCAGTTGTGGGGGCAGGAATGAAATGAAGATAACCCTCTGATAATTAAATTCTATACCTGAAATTTATAACATATATAAATATGCTTTATAATTTTTTCATATAGAGTCTAATTATAGGGGGTCATCTTAAATTCAGAGTCATTTAGATTCAAATAAATATGGTATGTATCCCAACCTTATCCTGGAGGAACCACCAGTAGTGGTATGATGATAATCTTCTCCATTATTTCTTATAAAAAAGTCTGTCTCTTACTTGTCACCTTTGATAAAAATATCAGTGTCCAATAGCGGGTCTGTTTATATGAGTTTTCTTGGTTACTGCTGAAATATTTCAATGTAGTATTAACACACTGAGAAAGGTTTTCACCAATGAGAACTATCACTGGTTCCAGAAGTATTCACCCACTCTCTCTGAAACTATTTAATTCTATCAAAATTAAAAAGGAAAGGGAAGAGGAATGGAAGAAAAAGCAACTTTAAGTATTATCAGTGTATAATCACACAACTTTAATGGAGAGATACATGACACAGACCTTAGTTCTTTAACTGCTAATGCTGTTTTTGGAATGTCACCGACCCCACTGTCTGTCTAGGGTTAGAAGGACAAAGGTCTGGTACATTCAGTTTTTACATACACAATCTGCTCTGCACTGTCAGCGGAAAAAAAAACAAACCCCCCAAAACAGCAAAACACATCTTTTTTGTCTGTTTATATAAAATGTTCCTGTTCAAGTTTAATTCTATAGAGAATGTAGTGTGCCCTATTTTTTTTAACTGAATGAGGAAATACTATGCTTATTATTTTGCAGAAGCCTAGTCACATAATATTAATGTCAGAGTAATGAAAAGACACAGCAGTTTCATCCTCTAGGGAGAAACATGAAAGTGAAGAGTTACTCTGAAGGCACTCCTGTTGAATCAAAGTATTTGTACACCTAACCATACCAGAAAACAATATTAACTATAGACTTTTCCCCCCGCAAACAACCATGTAAGCCACAGTTGCTTTTCATGTATAAGTGAGCTCAGGCTGCACACAAAGTGCAAGCAATAACATTCTTGATGCAGTTTTATGACAGAGAACAGTTAATAGCAAATCACAGCACAGACGGGACAACAAAGAGCATTCAGTTATAATGGAGGCTGATTTTGGACACAAACTTGTTTTATCTGGCATATCAGCAACACAACAGGAAACGATGCTCCCGATTAGAATGCCTGATGTTGAAAGACTTGTATAACATTATCAGATTTCTAATTTTATATAGTGCTGTTCTGGGTAGCATCCTGAGACTAGTAAGAAAATCCAGATGCAAATCTGAGACATTACTTTTTAATAATTACTTACATTTATAGTTTTCTGAATATATTGTTTCAACTCAAGTTTGAAATTGTTTATTTGAAGAAGAGAAAGCTACACTCTGACTTGACCTAGATGGCTGGTCTTTAAAGGGCTTCTCTCAAAATCCTTTGCAAATGTCTGGTCTTTTTAGGCACATGAGTATCCTCACTGAAGCCAAACCCATTCCTGAGTCGGTAAGTGTTTGCAGGAATGAAAGAATTGGCAGTCCAAGGTCTCAGTCATGGACAGTGTCTTCTTCTGTTTGTGCAGCAGCTACCATTTGAAGATCAATTCTTTATCTGGGCCTCTGAGCATTATAATAAAATAATTAATAATTTAAGGAATGCATGCCTAAACATGATACTATTCTGGTAGGTAATTAGAGCTATATGAGGGAGTCATCATCTGAATTGGTAAGGTCTGCTACAACTGAATAACTTGTGCAAGTTATGATTCAGCACTACGCTATAACATATGTTGCTTAACAGTATCAGCCAAGTGAGTTTCCTAATATGGACATGGCATTCATGTTTAGCAAGAAAATGGGATGCCAAATTTTCCTTTTGCGGGTCAACAAAGTTCAAGCATATCAACTATGGCCTACATAGATTTCAAGACCAGAAGAAACATTTTGATAAGAGTATGAGCTCCTGCATAACCCAACCTACAGAATTTCTACCCAATAAATCTGCATCAAGTCCATTGGGGCCATACTAATCATATGTATGATGAGAGAGTGCTGAAGAGGACATGACAGAGGGGTTCTGGGGGGAACTACATGCAATATTGTGGCTTATCATGACTTGAAAAAGTCAGTGGTGAGGGGGATTGCACTTAATGGATACTACCATATGTCGTATTCAGATGGGTTGCACTAACCTATTCTTGTGGTAGCTTCCCATCAGTGGCATTGCTTCTCAGCCATTTCTTGGTTAAGATCAAGTATAGTGTGTCCGGCAAGATGCACAGTTTTACAGCTTTGATTGATGTCAGGAACACTGGAGGAATAGTGACAGAGCACTGGGATGCAGGAGGAGTTCTCAGAACTGCATTAGCAGGAGTTTTGGAGAGGAGAGTGGAAAGGAAATTGGACCAAGAGATGAAAAGCAGATTGGAGAGTGGAAATGAAGATCCAGAATCAGATGGAGGAAGGACAAAGGTGGGGAAGAAGGGAAAAACAAGGGAGGAAAGAAAAGTATGGTGGGATCCACAGTTCTGGAGGACGCTTCATTGAAGAAAGCATGAGGAAAGAGTCCAGTCAGCAGGAAGTTCAGGAGGAGAGGAGGTCAGGAGAAAGAAAAAGAACTAATGAATAAAACAGTGATCAAAGGGAAGACGACTAGTAGGAAGAGTTAGCCAGACCTGCAAAGAGAAAAAAGTGGGTGGAAGTGTGAGACAGAGCAGCAGGTAATCTACATCTGAGAAAAAGAGCAGGTGTAACAGAGGAAGAAGAAAAGTCAGATGATGAATAGATATGCATTTTCAGGGAAAAATATTGTTTAAAGTCTTGGATATTAAAGCAAAACATTGCTTGACGTCAAGAAGCTTATGAGGATTTTTCGAAGATATATGCAGTAGTAGGTAAGAGTGAAGAACATAAGGGAATACATTTTATTGCAGCAGAAAAGACAAGAGAAAGGATAATAATTATTCAAATGTGCACAGAGATTTTTGAGATTGGGTTATAGAGAAATGGTTGGAGAATTATGTACAAAAAGTGATGTATGTTGAGAAGATGCATGATACATCTGGTATATGAATGGGATCATGGAGAGCTTGAGTAATAATGAGGGCAGATGAGAGGAGTCCTAGTGGGATAATGCACTTACTGCCAGGAATCCAAGTAGAGCCACATTGAGGTTTACAATGTATTTTGGACAGCCTAAATTCTGTAGCAAGTGTAGGAAGGAAGGATACCTGATCACATATTGCTAGAATACAATATACTACAGATGTGAAGGGAAAAAGGCAGCAGAGTATGAAGAAATACTGAAGTTTGTTATTTGCAGGGAAGAAGGAGACTTACAGCAGTGATGCCTGTTGTTCTTCTCCAATAAAGCTAGATTTATGGAGAAGCAGTGGAAACAGAAAGGGGAAAGTGGGGAAGAAGAGGATGTTGGAAATGAAAGCTGGGAAGGAAGAGAGTGAAATTTCACTAGCTGAAGTGTCAGAGCTGGTGACAGAGGAGGGAAAAGAAGGAAAGATAAGTGGAACACATGACTTTGAGGCAGAGGGGAGAATGATACAGGAAGAAGGAGTAGTGAGGATAGAGCAGGAGAAAGAAGAGAGCCAAGGTGGGAAATTACATGCTATAAAGCTTAGAAAGAGGAAGATAGACAAAGAGAGAGAGGAGGAGGGTGACAGGTTGACCAAAAGCTCATCAGAGCCAATGTTGTCCGAGACTAATAGAGAGGGGAAAAGGGAAGGGGGGAAGTGAAAATGTGGAGGAGAGGAGAAGGGGAAAACTTTCTCAAATGTTAAAGACTATGGGGATGCAAGAAGGGGAGGATTAGACCTCACTGCATCAAGCAGCAGCACACAAGATTGTTAAGGAGTAGAGTTGCAAAATTTAAGTGGCCAGGCATGACTTTCTGTATTGCATCTGTAAATGCCAGAAGTGTGTTAGAGGCAGCAGTGGGATAAAATGATACCAATATTGAGTGTGGTAAAAGCAGACATAATATGATTACAGGAATGTGGAATCCTATGGGAGAGAGATTATAAGTGTTTTGTAAAGAGATGGGGATGGCGATGGGGATGATTGTGGGGGTTGGATGTAAACAAAGCAGCTAAAATTGTGATTTTGCTCAAGAGTGAGGAAGTAGAAGTGCAGCAAATGGACATGATTGCAGAAGAGAGACTGCAACAGATGGTCATACAGTTTGAAAGAAAGTATTAGAGATTTTTAATATATATGCATGGACTGAAAGAGAAAGAAGGATTGCCATGTTTAAGATATTAGAGATGTATATAGGTGGAGGTAAGCAGCAAATTCTGCTTCAATTGTGTTATTAAAGAGGTGGATAGGAGAGAGGATAGAGGAGAGGGAGAGCTAGACAACTCATCAAAAGTACTAATTAATATAATAAAATAAGTAATTTTAAAGGATGTATGAGCTTATGACAGAGATAGTAGGTAGAACTGATGACAGACAGGTGTTGAGGATTGATTTTGTATTAACATCAAATGGGCTAGGGACTGGAAAAAAAGAGATCTTAGATGTGACCATCAGTGATCACTAGATGCTGAGACTAGAAGTGAGTTTAGATAAAATTGAAGGTAGAGGAAAAGGGATGTGGAAGTTAAATGTTTAATATTACAAGATAAGAAGACCTGTCAAGAATATGTGGAACTGTATAAAGGATGGCGGACTCTGAAGAGATACTACAAAAGCACCTGTGAATGGTAGGCAATAATAAAGAGAATAACAAGTGAATTTTTCAGAACTATTTGTCAAAGAGACACAAAGAGGGTGGAGGATCTAGAAGAACTGCAGGGGCAAAGAAGCAGGAATTATTAAAGGATGGGGTAAGAGGAGTACAAATGAAAAAAGAACTGGAAGACACCGTGACTGACTGAAGAATGGTTCAAAAGGAAAATGGATGAGAAAATCTTTCTAACTAGAGCATCTTGGGTGAAGAAGGGGGAAGGATGGTCTAAGTATTTTATGGCAAAATTGAGGAAAAGGAGGAAGGAACTGAAAGCAGTGAGAACTGAAGAAGGAATTAAAATAGAAGAGAGTGCAAAGGTGTTGAACATAGTGGTAGAGTTTTAGAAAGAGTGACAAAAGAAGAAGAGTGAATGGAAGGAAAATGACAGTATTTCTTCAGGCGATAAAGGAAGGAACAGAGGAGGGAGAGAAACAACACTTGGACAAGTATGAAAGAGATGGAAGACTAAAAACTTGCAAGAGAAGGAAGGCACAGAAAAGAGATAGACTTCCGGTGGAATTCTATAAAAAGTTTTGGCGATGGCTGGGGATAAATATAACAGAAACGTATCAGGAAATACTGGAGGGTGAGGAGATAGGGGAGGATTTTGCAAAAGATGTGGTAAATATTGATATTGAAGAAAGGAAAGGAAGATATGTTAGGCAACTGGAGACCCATAACCCTTTTAAACAGAGAGTACAAATTCATGGTAAAAGTATTGTCCAAAATAATGCGTTACTGTTAGTAGATGTGAAACAAGAAGAATAAATGTGTGCCATTCTTAAGAGGAAGATATCCCAGATCCTATCATTAATGAGAGATGTCATATCAGATGTGCAAGAGAGGAAAACAAATGCAGTAATAATGAATCTAGACATGGAAAAAGCTTGTGATAAGGTTGAACATGATTTCATGTTTGAAATATAGCAGAGGACGTGGTTTCCTGTGAATATGGTCAGATGTATAGAAGTGCTTTACAGTAAAGCATAAAGTCAAGTACTAGTAAACAGTTACTTGAGCAAAGAATTTTCCACACAAACAAGGGTAAGACAGGGATGCCTGCTGTCTCCCTATCTTCCTTATGTGCAAGATGGAGCCACGGGTGTAGATAATAATCGTGATAAGTTGATAAGCAGTGTGAAGATACCAGGAGGAAGAGAAGTTAAATATATATGGATGATGCAAACATAGTGGCTTAGGACAACTTATCAATCAAGAGGGTATTTAAACATACTGAGGACTACAGTGAAGTGTCAAGGGGGAAATTAAATAAGATAAAAAGTGCATTGATAGGAGTGGGGAATTGGGAGAATTTACGGACGTTTGGGCTTTGGGTGGTAGAGTGTAATCAGGATCTTGGGAATCCCAACAGATTGTAAAAGGAGAGGAACAAAGGCATAGAAGAAGTTAGAGATGAGAGTGAGACAGATCTCGAGATCATAGAGTTGTAGGACATTATCTTTCAAAGGTAAAAACAGGACTCATGACTATCATTATTTAAATTGAAGTGATGTATCCACCATCATAGCAACCAAGGGTACAGAGGCAGATATTCTGGGGGGAAAGTAAAAAAGAAAGCGTAGCCAGAAAGGAACTACATAAAGCTAGGGAATTAGAAGGCTGGGGAATGCCAAATTTGGAAAGCTTTCTGTATACTTATTTTATAATCACATTATGTAAAGAAACATTTGAGAGGGTGGAAAAGACTTCATGTTTCTGCCAGTGCCAGGCAGGAAGAATAAAAAGATGGGGCATGTATGGGGCAGATTCAAAAAAATGTGGATGTAGCAGCCACTGGACCACTATGCAAAGATGGAAAGCTTTGTGAGGATAAATCAACTAGAGGGAATGGGATTAAAGAGCTTGAAAGACTGTAAGAAGGTGATTAATATGATAAGAGAAAAAGATAAGATAACAGTAGTTGGGGATCTGATGAAAAGACAGGTGGCAAATGTGTGGAAAGTGACAGATAATAGCCTGATAGGAGAACATATGGATTTTATATGGATGTTGATATGGAATCTTCTTCCTGTGAGGGGCATTCAGCATAAATGGGGCTTGGTAAAATCAACAATGTACAGAGAAAGGGATATGTGACTGAAAAATCCATACAGTATGTATTTTGGAACTGGCCTTTTGTGCAAGGGGCACAGGAAGCGGTGCATTGTTTTTTGAGGGTGATCGATATGAACTGTCACTTAACACATGAAATGATGCTGTATGGGTTAGTGGCCAAAGGACAGAAGACAGAGACTGAGAACCATACTACTTTGTGCAACAGAAGCAATCTTGAGGGTGAGAAATTTACTGTTGGCCAATGGACTAGATTTCACCAGAAGAGAATGTTTTGAGTTGGAATGATGGATTGAAATACTATGTGGATCAAGATGTAGATGAGACGGGAAGGGAAAAGGCAGAGAAGAGATAGAGGAAAGAGAATGATGATGCTTCTTCCAAATGGACAAAGAAGCAGAGTAAAAGTTCTTACATCCTCCTGGGTTGTGAGTGGTTCATGAGAGGTTAATTTATTAATGGTGAAAGGATGTGTTAGAAGAACAAGGTATTGCCATAGGGGATGTTATTAAGTTTTGTGTAAATGTAGTTTATTTTAATTGTTTTATAATATTTTTTTAAAAAGGTTCCCATTAGCTTATTTGCCTGATGTGGACCACGTATTTTATAGCCATGCTCCATGTCAGCTGTATTTAACCATAGTTGGTTTCCATTGTTGACCACATGCTGCTTTTAGCAGCAGTTTAATGATAATGTATTTAGTGCCATTGCCTTGTATGTGATTATGATAAGGGTCTTTTTCCCCCATGCCAATTCAGAGGAAAACCTTATCTTGTATTCTGGTAAACACTCCACAATGACCTACTAGAATAAAAGAAGAAGAACCCTACTGACTGCATGGTCCTGGTTGTTAAATCCATCCCACTGCGGAATCCTATAAGAAGGACCAAACAATTGCAGCCTACAATAAAAAGAGATCAGATCTTGAGGGAAATATACCCAGTTCCCCAGTTCCTGGCCTTTAAGTGCCCCCAGGCCAAATAATTATCAAAAGCAAACTTCCCTCCAGCTGACTCCAAAAGGGGACACAACCTTGCCTTAACAATAAATTAAAAAACCTCTCAGGACAGTCTCTAGTACCATAACAACACCCCTCACAACAAGTCATGGTGAGTCATGCCACTGCATACAGTTTACCGTAAAGCCCTCTGTCACAACTAAATCATCAGAATCCATAAATCCTACACCTGCAAATCAGAGTGTTATCCAGCGTACCAAATACCCTCATGGAAATTATGTAAGTGAAACCATATGGGAACTATGCACCAGAATAAATGATTGCAGAAAAAAACCATAAACACTAGGCACAGACAGTCAAAAAGCCCGAGGCTGAATCAATTCTCTTTGCAGGTTAGTCTAAACTGCACAGATGAAATTGAAACAGAAGTGAACAAACATTTACCTTTGATTCAAGAAATGCAAGCATGTGCCTACAGTGGCTCAGGCCAGAAGCTTGGGAGGGCGCTAGAGCACAGCTCTCTGGTTATGTGTTCACTTACTCTTCCTGCTGCCCCTGAGGTCTCTGGGATTTGCTGTCCAGCAGCAGGACTCTGTAGGATTGCTCATCACTTCTTCTTTCTGCTTCCAGGTGGTTCTGGGATTTTTAGGCCACAGTTGCAGCCAGCAGTAAGTTTGAGCAGGTAAAGGGGTGTTTAACCCCCCGTTCCTGGCCCCAGACTCTAGCTGGAGTTTGCCTGGGGGTCAGCACCCCCCCTGCAGACTAGGCTGCATCCCAAACTGGTTTTGCCTACCTCACCCCCTTGTCAACTAGTCCTCACTACTCCCGCTGTGGAGCAGAGGGGTGGGGCCAGCCCTGGTCTCCAGGGCAGACAGCACATCCCAGCCCAGGGCTGGAAAGCGTGCTGGGGGACTGTGATTTAACTTGCACCAGGAAGGGGTCTGGGACAAAAGTTTCATAAACCAGTTTGACCCAAATCTGTTAAGTATGTCACTACATTCAACTAGGTTTATTTTAAACCAGTTTCAGCCATTTTGAAAATGGTTTATGTGTGCTGAACTTCAGTTCTGTTACAGGATTAAACCTGTTTCTGATTAAATCAGTTTATGTGTAACTTCTGTCCCTAGGTAAAAAGCCAAACACACACATACACACCCCCATATGGAAAACACTTTTTACAAAACAACCACTAGCTGTCTGACCTTACAACACTCATGCTCAAAAAGGACTAGGAATAGAAATGCATAACCTTTCTGGACTATGAAAAAAGAAAAATCTGGAGTCAATACAGAGTGACATTAGGTTCCTTAGTATTCGTAATAGATTGCTACCAACCTCCCTGCACTTCACAGGTAATAACTACCCTCTCCCTTCTTGAATAGTTTCACTCTGCCACTAACTACATTACCTATTCTACTGCATTTCTTCAGTTCACAACAATCCTCCATCCCTGGAAGCAGACTATTTATATTTACATGGAGTCTTTGCATTATTATTTATCTTAGCTTGTATCTGCTGTTCCTTAGGCCTGAGAAAGGGCACTTGATGCTGAAAAGCTTGTCCAACAGCTCTCCCAATTACACAGATGGTCCAATAAAAGCTATCACAAAAAAATCCCTGCCTTCAGAAAGATGGTATTTTTAAACACAAAATGTGTGGCAATTTATGTCCCTACTTGTGAAAAAAAGCCTTAGGGAAAAATACTCATATTTCTTTAGCGGTTGGAGCTGGCCTGCATAAACAACTGCCCTCTTCTTCATAGCAGCAGGGTTCCAGGAGAAGCAAAACTGTCTTTACTTCTATACCTAATCCTGTAGAAGTCAGGAAGAGATTTCCTTAAGAGATACTGTAGCTGAAATATAATTAAGATCCATCTCAACAGCTTAGGTCACTGGTAAGAGAAGGGAAATGTTCTAAAAGGGATGCTGTAGTAGAACTAGATAATATTCCTGAGCCAAAAGAACTATATCAAAGGTAGTGAAGTCTTAATATTGTGAGCATAACAAGCCAAATCCAGGTAATCTCCACAGTACCACTGGACTATTGAAGCAAGCTGGTAGAAAAGAGTAGATTCACACCTGAACCATCTCTACATGACCCAAAATACTAGAACAGGGTATTTATATCTTTCACTTGCCCTGTAAGATCACAGGCCAGGAATAGCTTTGCAAGACCCAAGGATGGGCTCAATATAAGTGAATAAACCAGGTATTAACTAAGAGTATTAATGGTGATTCTGTTGCAAATTCATTCTATATTGTATAGACAATTAATTCAGACAGGATTTCAATGCAGTATAATAATGTATGGCTACTAACATGTGTTACTGTAAATGCTATCTTATCTCCATTGCATTTGACATAGAATGAAACTCATTTTATATTGTAGTAGAATCACATTCTCCAATTTTCTTCCTAGTATACTACAATGTGTATCATTACTACAAGCCTTCTCTAAGTAGGGTTCAAATGGGTAATCATTTCAGGATTTGGTTTAGAATGATGCTTTGCTAAGGAAACAATAGCTCGCTCGTTCTCTCTCTCTCTTTTTGTATTTCACTGTATGTCAAAATAATGCATATTTTTTAAAATAAATTGATTTTTTTTTAATTTAATAGTGGGCCTCAAGCTAAAGAAACCCTCATGTATAAATGAAAGAAGAATTTTGCCCTGTATAACAAAAAAAGCTAAATACACCAGTAATACTGTGAAATCCACATATACAATAGGGTTATGTGAAAACAGCCCTCTTAGATTCAGATTTGGCCTGAACCAGGGACAGTGAATTCCATTAGTTGATTCAGATCACTGTCCCAATTCAATCTGGCTGAATCCAAATCTGAAGATTCAATGCTGATATGGAGAATCAATGATTCGGATATAGACAGAGCTTTATAAGTTTTTTCTACATACCTTGAGGTACCAGTGCAGCTTGTGAATGCTGCAATGCTGGGGTGGATGAAGCATCCCACAAGAGTGCAGGGGGGCCCTCCATGTGCTGGGCAGCGAACTTGGAAGTGGACTGAAAGTACTTCTGGTCCACCACCAGGTCTGCTGGGGAGCACACTGGGCCCCTGCCTCCACAGTGCACTCCAGCTTGGTGATCAGCCGCAGAGGGACCCCAGGTGCCCCTCCAGACGTAGGAGGCACCAGTCTTCAAGCCAGGGGGGCACAGGGAGGCCCCCCAGCATGCTCCCCAGCGGACCCAGAAGTAGACCAGAAGTGCTTCTGGGCCACTTCCAGGTTTGCTGCCAAGCATGCTGGGGAGCCCCCCGCACTTCTGTAGGATGCATCATGCACCCCAGCATCGCAGCATTCATGAGCCGCACTGGTACCTAGAGGTATGTAGAAAAAACATTTAAAGCTGTGTCTATGTCCAAATCTCCAAATTTTTCTGAATCTCTCTGAATTGATTTGGATGGTTCTGATTCGACTCAGAGAGATTAAAGGATTTGATTCGGATTCAGAGATTTGGCCACCTAATCAGGTTGAACCTCTACCTAATCGAATCAAGAACCGAAGCTTTGTACAACTCTAATATACGACCACTGAAAATAACAACATGTTGCTAGATGAGAAAAGACCTTCTAATAAAAATGGATTAATGCTATACTAAATAAAGTCTTTGAAGGGAGACATTGGGTAAGAGCAATGCTTTGTAAAATTTTTTCCATTGGTGAAAATAATATATTAAGAACACTGGTGCAAACACTGTATCTGGTATTTATATTAATATAATATAAGAATATACTCACTCCATTTATATTAAAAGAATGGAGTATTTCAAATTGTCACTGATTGAATTTTAAATGGAAAGTATGTGTGAAATATGTCCTTAAAATAAAGCAGTAGGAAACCAGTTCTGTTATCTGAAGATAGAATGATCAATATTTGTGTTCCCGAGAGCTTTAAATCCAGAGGTTTATTAGGCCCAGCTGACATATTAGAAACAGATTTCAACTCAGACAGTTAAGTGGCTGAATTCCTAGAAACTGATTACTGTTGAATCTGGTATATGTCTTCTTTGAAACACTCCCCTTATATGGCATTTCCACACCAAATTTCTGTTTTAAAAGCATACTGGCGCTGTTTGCTTGCTTGTTCATTAGGTACCACTAAGCATAATGGCCTGATATTCTGATACAACTTGGAGAACGAACTAACTGAATTGATCATTTAGATGGGCATAACTTTAGACTTGTTGATAGCTCTCTGTAATAAATCATCACTCTATAGTCAACAACAGATGTGGTGTTCCCAGTTAAAATGTTCTTGACAACAGCAGACCTAGGGGGCGGGGCTCAGCCCTATAAAGCCCAGAGCCAGAGTCAGGCTGGCAGTTCTCTGCCAGCAACCGGAGGGGCAGGAGCTCGAGCTCGAGCTCGAGCTCCCAGAGACAGTAATGTGAGTACAGCTCACAAGAGCTCCAGAGGCTGGAGCAATGATGTGGTAGCTGGGAGGCTTACTTTGTTATGGCTAGGTGCCTTATGTTTGAGTTACAGCCAGAGGCTTGTGTTATGTTTTGTTAGTATTGTATTACATCGGTGGCTTGGGCGAGGCTGTAGGGGTTGGAGGAGGCCTCATAAGGACCCCAGCAGTGTGGGGATCCTGGAGCCCAGGAGGGTGCGATTCAGCGCTGGAGAGGGCGCAGCAATACAGAGTGAGGAGACCCCCAGGCCCAAGAGGGGCAGCTATGGAGAAGCCCTAGCAGGGGGCAGTATTTGAGCAGCCTTAGGCAGGGGACAATATTCTAAGGAGCCCCAGAGGGGCAATGCAAAGCCCAAGAGAGGGCAGCATTTGGGAGAGGCCTGAGTGGGGAACACATACTAAGAAGCCCGAGAAGCAGTAGTGTTGAAAAGCCCGAGAAGGGGGAGGTATTTTAAGGAGCCCAGACGAGGGGCAGCATTGAGAAGCCCAAGAAGGGGCACGTCAAACCGACAAGAGGCTAGTGCAGCATTAGACCCCGGCCTGAGGCTGCTGCGGTGGACCCCAGGAGAGACAAGCGTTAGCAGCAGAGCACCTTCTTGAGAAGGGCAAGTGCTACGATGGTCCCCTGGTTGAAAAGGGGATAGCAGCACGGTACGCCTGGCCTGAGAAGAGGGTAGCCATGCAGTGGGCCCATAAGACCGGTGGCTCACTAAGGGAAGCCTCTACAGAAAGTGGGGCACGGATAGGGAAGCCTCTAGAGAGCGGGCAGGCTTGATTTTGACACACCAATGTCCGGGACATCAGCGAGGCTTGGGACGTGGTATCAGGGGTGGTAGGAGGCACATTTGGCCCTAAGGCCAGGGTGCCTGGAGCGCACCCATCATACGGGGGAAACATCCCAGTGGGTCCGGGAGATCGCAGAGAGGAAGGTCCCGGTACACCGTGCCCAAGGCAGTAATAAGGCAGCCTCCCAACCTAAACCTATTATCATCAAAGTCATGGCGGGCAAGAATTGAGGGTGCCTTGGGCCAGACTTGGCGCGGGCGGAGGGCCTTCAGGAGATCACGGCCCTCCTGTAGGACCCTGCCGTGACATATATGATAGTTATTTACAATATAAATACATTAATATAGCTATATTGCTCATCTATAATTGATTGAGTACAAAATTCTAGATTATTTTTGGTAAAAATAAGGTATTGGGCCTTAGTTCAGGAACCAACCCCCCATTTATAACATTGTTTTCTATCGGAAAATCATTTCTAAGTTACAACATTTTAACTTATGACTTGGTTTTCAGGAACCAATTGTGTCGTAAGTCCAAGGACTGCCTGTGTTAACTTACTTCATTTACTTTGTTTGTTTGTTTTTACATGCCATCATTCCCAACAAAGCCTCAGGGCAGCTTTCACAAAAAGGACATATAAATGATAGTACAGGAGAAAGAACCAGAGAACAAAACAACATACGTTCACGGTGTATAAGTTGAGTTTTAAAACCCAATTTTTGACTCTTAGAATTCAACCTCGACTTATACACCAGATTACCATCTGCTGCGAGTGGCACCAGTCTCGGCTGACATGGCCCAGGCAGTGCTCACAAGGGATGGGGTGCACCACTAAGCGATAAGCCTAGGACTGCTTGAAGGGGACAGGGATGAGGACAGGGACTGGGCCAGGGCCAGGCTCAGTGCTTGACTGGTGTAGCCCCACCCCTGTGAGCGGTGCTGCCTGGGCTGACCCAGCTAGGTGTCAAACCCAGCCCCACCCACTGTGAGCGATACTGCCAAGCACCGAGCCTGGCCATGCCAGGCAAGCACCAAGCCACTCGCAGGAGACAGGGCTAGGCTTGACAATTGGCAGCACTGCTTGCAGCAGACAAGACCCAGCTCAGTGCTTAGCTGGAGCAGCCCCATGCCCTGTGAGTGACGCTGGGCTCTGTACTTGGCTGGCATGGCCCATGCAATGATGCTTACAGAGGATGGGACCATGTCAGCCAAATGCCAAGCCCAGCCTTGTCCAATGATCCAGGACTGGTATAAGCCAACCTCATGTTTCTGATCCAAAAAGTTAGGTCAACTTATATCAGTTCTACGAAATTTGTAACTTTTTGGATTAGAAAAATGGGGTTGACTTGTACACCGCAACAACCTGTACACTGTGAAATAGCGTTTGAAGATGTCACATAAAAATTACAAATGACAAACATAAACTAAGCAAATTCCTCTTCAATACATGCTCTTCACTGGATGCCTTATAGACCCTGTCTTGTAGACTGCTATGGAAAGGAATGAAAGAAATCTGCTTCACTACTAGGAAAGTGTTATGAATTTTAATAAGCATACTACACTAACATTTTAAAATTGCAATTTCAAAATGAGCCAAAAATCTTGTTGCTTTGGGGAACTTATTGGTATGCAAATGTATGATTTAATAATTACTTACATTTATAAAACAACAGATTGAGCAAAGCAATTTTCTATTATACTAAGACAGCCTGATAATTATTTTGAGAATCTCTTGAAACTAAAATTTTGTTCAAACAAGGCATAAGTATCAATTCAGATATTAATGAGTTAGAAATCTATCCTGTCATTACATGATCACAACTCCCAGAAGTCTTAGCCTAATGAAATGGACTTGTTGTCCCAAAGAATGCCTCAGAATTTAGGGCCTTGATCTTGCCGTTTGTTACATGTCAGAAGAGCAATGTGCCTGAGCAGAACCCAATGATTCCCTAAATGGGCAAAGGGGTCTGCCTACACACATTTTCTTGCTTGATATAGACCTAATCTGTAAGAAACCAGCAGCTGTAATCCACCCTATTTCTTTGCACAAAACCATCACTGACAATACTGTGAATGCTGCATGTGAACAAAAGGAACGTATGGTCTTATAGCCAAACATGCAGACATACAAATATAGATGTGTCATTTTAATTACAGCTGGAAATTTTGCTGACAATTGTAATGAAGATTGTTCCGGTGTTTCCATTCTAGTCCCCACTTTTCCTGTTACCCTTTATGTATTCACCTTGCTTTAGGATTGACATTTTTGAACTAGAAGTTGTCTTGAGGGTAACATTTCTTGGAAAATCTGGGCAAAACCTATCTAACTTGAGAAGAGGGGAGAAAAGAAGTATATTTTAGTCCATAAGGTTCTATTTTGTCCTATCTTCTGCTTCCACTTAGAAGGCATTCTTACTATGTTATGTTACTTTTAGGAGTCAAATAAGTAGAACAGAAATTTTAAATCTGGCTTGCAGAGAAAAATATTTGAGAAAGAAGTGAATGTTTGAAACTTTGAGCTTAATATGTTTTTGGGGAGATGTTTATTTTTTAGATTTCATAGATTTCCTAGACATTAGAGCTGGAAGGGACCTTGCAAGATCATTGGGTTCAGCCCCCTACCCAAAGGGCAGGAAGTCAGCTGGGCTCAAACGATCCCAGCAAGATAAGCATTCATATATTTTTTTAAAGTATCCAGAGCAGGTGCTTGCACCACCTCTGTGGGGTGCAAACACCCCCATTCAAATGTTTTTAAAATAACTCTTTCCCCATATTCCAAATGGAAGGGTTCTCTGTCATACACTAAATTGCAAAAAAATACACATAAATGTTCTACCTCACAACCCATTAAGCACTCCAATGATAAGAGCAGATAGAGAGCCTGTTCTTCCATGGAGTGCAAGGAGATCCCACAGAGCAGACCCTCCATAGCTGCTCTTCTGCCAATTTGGCAGTTATTGACCGGGGAGAACCCAGGAGTTGGCAAAGGGGGGTGCTGCAAGTGTAGCATCCACCCCCACCCTCACCTACCCAGTAGTGCAAGCAGACCACACTGCTGGAGCCTCTAGGGACTTGAAGTCTGCAAAGCAGGTAAGCACCTCCCCATTCCCCTCCATGCTCTGAGGCATGTCCCCTCCCCTTCCCCTGCTGTTTTTCCCACTGTCTCAGAGGCAGGGGAAACTTCAGAGTCACTCTTGCTTGCTCTAGTCAGGCTGCACAGGGGTTAGGCTCAGCTGAAATAGCCACAGCTAGAGTGGCAATGGGGAGGGAGTGGGTTTCCACACCCTGTCCATTCCCCAAGGAGACACAGGGAAGAGGAACCCTCCTACCCATCATCACAGCTACTGTCCCTGCCCTACATGAGCCCAGCCCCTGCACAGTCAGCCTGGAGCAAGCAGGACCAGCTCTGAAGATTTCCCTGCCCTCAGCACAGCAGGAAAGCAGCAGCAGCAGGTCGGGGATAAGGAGAAGGGAAAAGTAGAGGATGTACCTCTGAACACGGAGTGGAAGGGAAAGGGGCTTCTCTCCTGCTCAGAGGACTCTTTTAAAGCAGCATGGTCCAGGCTGAAAGACGCAGCCACATCACTGCACACTCTCTAGATCCACCCCTACAAACAAATAGCTATAGTACCATGCAGTAAACACATAGACAGCTAAAGCAAACCTTGTTATTGTTTATTGTACTTTACCATGACTAATCAGTGATGTATGGGCTGCTTCAGAGGAAAGCTGAAGTGATGCACGCTCCCTAAGGGAAGCAAAGACTCTGCGGATAACCCTGCCAAGGAACAATAACAGCTTCCAACCTGAACCCTAGCCCTTATTGGCTCTGAGCCTAACCCAGTCCCAGTCCAAGCCCATGAACTGCTCTCAGTCCTCATTTTAGCTATAAATCAACAATGTGAGCCTCCCAAAAAGTCAGGCAAATTCATTATCCTGGTCCTACATATAGTCTATCCAGAATGTGGCATCACACCTTAAGCTAGCCATACCCAAACCAAGCCAAAGCCAGATCTTATTTGACCCTATCAGAGTAAGTTCTTAGACTAAGCTCCTTGGGGCAAAAACTATTTGCATCTTCTGAAGTGTCAAGCACAGTCAGCAATCTTTCCTGCTTGGTGCAGAAGGCTGGACCTGATGGTCTTCTGAGGTCCCTTCCGGCCCTACAATCTATGAATCTGTGAATCGACTTTAATCAGGCTCATTACCTCAATTTTCTCCCTGCCACCGACTGATCTATCCCACACACATGCTACAGCATTGGATTCTTTTCTAGAAAGTATGCTGTTAGAAAGATAAGCATCTCCTCTGCCTATTCTATCAATAAGATTTACTTCCTGAAGTAATCAGCATTAGTTGGCATTGTCTTTCATACATTCCTGATTATTGGGATTACAAATCTGATAATTCTAACAAGGATGCCTTTAAAGAAAGGTAATTTACATGCTTAAAATACCATGCAAATCCCCTTATCTCTCTGATAAAAATTAAATCATTCTACACAACTCAGAGTATATGATTTGTCACTACCCACTATGCCTAGAAATGGTAGGGTTTTTTGTTCCACTGGTACAAAAAGAGGATAGAAAAACTATGACTGATATACAACCTACTTCATGAATGAATTAAAAGGAGGCACTATATTTTTTCCACCGCATTTCACTAGAAGTACTATCATCTAAAAGCTAGTGGTCATTTTGGCAACTCAACATCTTATTGTTACAGCCAATAAAATCCTCCTCTACTAAAGACCTGTTCTAATTCATGCTTGTGATCTCATGCTATGATCATCCAGCAGTTCTGGAATTATCAAGAGCATTGCTTATTGAGTATCTACAATGATAAATCAATTCAGCAATGGCCAAAGATTACAGAAAACTATTGGAAACACTCCTGACTAAAAGATGCTCACTTCATAAACCTTTCATTTTTAACCGATCGTATAAATCATCTAACATAAAGATGAGCAGTTTTTTGTTTCTTTCAAATTCTACATACAGGAAACACTGCTTATAAAAAGATAGATCTGCCAGCATTAAGACTAAATAGTGATTATTGGTAATATAGAAACAGCATTCTACTTCTGGACTATTAAAATATAATTAGGCATGTAAAAGCAAAGCACTGGATGTTTTCTAGGAATTAATGAGCAGTTTGACTACATCTTGGACCATTAACCAGAATGGGCCACCATTAATCCCAAGGAATCATTTTGTACCATAGTAGTTATTGCTATCATGTGATTCAAATAGGATATAAACAGAGGCTTTGTGATATAAAAATATGAATAACTTATTTTCTATGTGCTGCACAAGGCATTCATGGAAAGTTACATTATCTGGTCAGACTGCTTGCACTGGTTTCAAAATTCAATTCCATTTATAATTACTTATTCCAAACTTGAAGTGGCAAGGAAATTGTCACATGGAGCTTGGCTTGTTAGCAGTCTTCATCTTACTGAGAATCTCTCGTTCTTCTTGATCTTTATTCCTAGAGACACAACTTTGTGGAGAAATGCAAAGATAATCATTCTTCCCCAGCTTTGTCCTCAGAGAGAGAGCAAACAAACTATACCGTTTGTCCCCTTGATAACATTTCTGGGAATGAGCAGTGACAGGTTGTATACATCAGCAGAATGTGTGTTGGAATTAAAAAGAAAAACCATAAACAACTTTTGAAATAATATATTCCTTTCTTCCTTTAAAAAAATGAAGTTCTTATTGGCTACAGAAATAGTAACTGTAGCCAAGGTGTCAGGTCACTATGGTATGGAGCAAGGTACATAAAAAAGATAGTTCTAAGAATCTAAGGTCCCAATTTTACTATCTAATTTTACTGCCTTAAAGTAGTACCATGGACCTTATTTAAAATAAGAGAGTGTATACAAAAATAGACAAGAGAAATAAAAAAAAAAAACAGTTACTGCAAACATTTGTCATCATCTTTGATGAGATAAATTGATTAAACATGTATATGATCGTAATGCCTAGGTACCCTCAACATGAAATGGAATTAAGCTAGATGCTGTACTAACAAAAGCAGAAACAGCCCTGTCTTGCAGAGCTTCTGCCATCCGCTTATCTATTATTTTCACTAGACCTTATCAGGTTGACAAAGGATAGCTTTGTCCATCAACTGTTTCAAACGTTTTATTTTCTAAGACATGTAGTAGAAAGAGAAATAGGAGAAGAACACAATTAAAGCAACACTGACTATGGCCCTGGGCATAGCTTGGAGAAATTAATGAATGACTGAATGTAATAACTTTAACCTTTCTTTGTTCCTCCCACACAGTCTATAGTTCCCCCTTATTATTGCTTTAAAAACACATGCACAAAATCTCTTTTACCAATTATACTCTGAGCACTACAGACATTGCAAAGTTTCCAAATGACCCCATAACCTACAATAAGGCAAGCAGGCTCGGCAAGCTTTCCCCTCTAGTCGCCAAACTATGAAGGTGGCACAAAACGTTCACAAGCTTTGCTGGCAAGCTTGTCCCACTCAGTGTCAAAGCTACAGCCGGGGGAGTTGAAAGCTGTAGTCGCATGCATAATCAATAATGATAGGGTATGCATGTAAAAGCTGCCTGCCCACTCTGAATTTAGGAAATATTTACCATATTTACTGTATGTTCATACAGAAATGACAAGGAAGGAAAAGCACACTTAAGCAGACCCTAAACCCACACAGGCATACAGGCTTAAAACAATGAGACTAATTTAGAAGGCTTTCTGCACAGCTGCAGAAAGCTCTTCCTGCTCTAAAAAATAAATTTTGTGCTTTAGATATTGTGAAAATATATTTCCAATTAAACATGTATTTCCAATTAAAAATACATGTTGTAAAGACATTTCTCTCTGAGAGGGGCAATGAGCAGTGGAACTGTAGGGTAATTATACCATACTGCACCGTGAACAGAAAGTAGCTCTGTGCATTGAACAAGTGACTGGTTTATTCATTTTATGCTGCACACTGTATGAGGCATTTTAAACTATGCGCATAATGGTGTTTTTTTTAATTATGACTTGGGCTGAAAAACAACATCTATGGGGCTGGAAATAGAACTATGGGGGTAAGAAGGTGTGTCTAATAACTGGAACTACTTCAACCTTATACACATGGTTTGTCAGGCAAAACATACTTCTAGTTCTGCTCAGTTAGAATACACACAGACATTCAGGGAGATCAGTGGGAGGTTAAAAATGTAAAAAATGGCCACCCAATCTAACTTACTTTGCCCAGTCTAACTTATTTTACGCTTAGAAACTTAGGTCAATTTACGTGTAACCAGTATGAAAGTTCAGGAAGGTTAGATCAGTCCAAAAATAGCAACTCAATCTAAGTTAAGTGATCCTTGGAGGTAGTCTAACTTACATCTGGTCCAACAAGACCAATCTAACTGAACTTCTGTATAATTCCTAGTGCAGCCCCAGGGCTGAGAAAGCCCAGACATTGGCCCCAGCATTGGGTTTGTGCTTTTCCTACTTCTCTCCAGGCACCAAGCTTTTTTGTAGCCCCCCTGGCCACTACATGCCTAATTCACATGTACAACTGAAGTGATGACAGCTCACATCAATTGCTAGAAGAAAAACTCTCTTTAACTAGAAAGAAAACCTACCAAACCAAACATCCAGCATGCAATTAATTTAGATGAAATTAGAATAGTTCGGTAATTTGCACATATAGTCCTATGATTTACACACATGGCATAGGCAAAATTTTTGCAAGCCAAGTATTTTATAAAGGCCAATAACATATTCATTTCAGATGTTTCAGTTTTGTTCCATCTCACCTTCATTTTACAGTGAATGCCGTATGCCCATACTCTCTCCCATTTGAGTATGGAGATTTAGAAACAGCAGTTTTACATGCACCAAAGGAAAATGCCAGAGGGAAAGATCTCTAGTAGTTACTATGGACTACTTTGTTTTTCATGTATGTCAGTTAATATTGGGGTCTCATTGCTACACAACTAAATTAGACCATTCAGTCATTAGCACCTGCACAGAGCAGTTGGTATCTTATGCTCACTATTTGCCACCAGCACACTTAGTCTAAATGCAGAAAAGCCTATCACCAAGGTTATGGACAAGCTTACATTTAAGCTACTTTAAAAGGGAAGGGGAAAGTTAAGCATGGTGCTTAGCGTAGAAGCACATAGCAGATGTTATATCTGTTACATCTGCATGATTTTGCAGCAATACAGGTAAGCTAAGTCATCCTAACTTTGACACTGAATGAAGCAAGGTTAAAGTTGGAGCAGCTGTGCTGCACCTGTAGTGTCATAAAATAATGCAGACCATTATAATACTTTGTACTAGTATCCTTTGATATCAATATTGTTGACTGAGCTTCTCCAAAGTGCCAACACTGCCAAATTGAATTTGTGCAATCAAGGAAACACTGGAAAATCCATTTAAAATACCATGAATTACAGCTAGGGACAGACATTACACACAAACTGGTTTAAGTGACCAGAAACTGGTTTAAACCTGTAAGAGAACATAAATTCAGCTCACATAAACCAGTTTGGCTAGGGACAGACATTCAAAAAGCCAGATCCTGAACTGATTCAGCCTTTGCAGGTTAGTCTAATCTGCCTTGGTTGAACCAGTTTGTAACAGAGCAGACATGCGGGCTCTTGCCTATAGTTGCTCAGGCCAGGAGCCAGGGGTGCTAAAGCCAGCTCTTGGCTGCAGGAAAGCTGGGGGCTGGTGAGGGAGCACGAGCAGTGCTGGCTTCACTGGGCAGGGAGAGGTTTAATTCCCCATCTCTATCCCACCAGCAGAGACACAAGCCATATCTGCCAGGAGCTCCCCCCTCCTCTGTTGCAGCAGTGGGGCACCATGGCTCGTGAAGCAGAGCGGGGCAGAGAGGAGGGTTAGTCTCCCCTCTACCCCCACTAGCAACTGGGTCTGCCCACCTCATGACCACACTCACACCCAGAAGGGGAATAGGCCACTCCTGTCCCTTCTACAGGACACTGGAGGGATAAGGAATAACCCGTGTTCCTGCCCCTACAAGGGGTCCTGCTAGCCAGCATCTGGCCATGCCCCTACCCAGCCACTGCAGCAGGAAGAGACAGGACTCTTGCCATCATAATGTCAGGAGCTGAGGCACCAGGGTCCAGAGCCCGCCCCTGCCAGCACCAACCCCATGGCTGCCAGAAGCTTTCCTTGCCCCGCAGCCCCACCCTTGGAAGAGGCTCAGGCTTGAGGAAACTCCCACCTTGCAGCACCAATGTCCAAGCAAGCCATGGCCAGACTCCACAGGCTAAGCAGATACAGCCCATGGACGGCCTTTGCCCGACCCCTGGCGGGACCCTCAGTCCTAGTGGGTCATGCAGCTGGGCTGGGGATGCTCCACAGCTGGACTCCCTTTCTCAGCAGACCGGCAGCAGCAGGCCCCAGCCCTGTGGTACAGGCAGGGACCAGCACTGCACCCTGACCCTGCACTGGCTTCAGGCTCACTTCTCCAGGCTAAGTAGCAGTAGTGCAGGAGAAGCAGTCCTTCTCCCCCTACTCCTAACACTTCCAAGTGCAGCCAGCCATTGCCAGCACTGGGCTGCCCTGCATCTGTGACACAGGGCTGGGGAGGGACCCCCAGATGTGACACAGAGATGCAGGGAAGCAGGGTGCCAGCTCCCAGTGGTCAGCAAAGATGCAGGGCAGCCTGGTGCTGGCCCTGGGTGGCCGGTGCTTCCAAGTACAGCTGTCAGGAGCTGGAATCAGGCTGCCCTGTTTAAAAAAAAAAAAAAAAGTCTGTGCCATATCAGAGATGCAAGGCAGCCCAGTGCCAGCTCTGGCTGGCTGCACTTGGAAGTGCCAACACCTGGGGAGGAGAGGGGTTTCTTCTCCCATACTGCTGCTGCTCAGCCCAGAGAGATGAGCCTGGAGCCGGTGCAGGATCAGGGCTGCAGCGCTGGTCCCCACCTGTACCACTAGGCTGGGGCTGCTGCCACTGGGCTGCCAAGAAAGGTGGTCCAGCTGCAGATCACCTCCTAGCCTGTGGAGTCTGGCCCTGCCCCACCTGGCTACTGGAGCTGTGAGTGGGGGAGTTTCCCTGAGCCTCTTGGGAGGGGTGCAGGGCGAGCAAAGCTGCCTGCCAGGAGTCAGGGCTGAGGGAAGCTCTGGACCCCCGTAGGTCTGCCCACCCCACAGTGGGGCACCTTTCAGTGCTGCCCACCATTATGATGGCAAGGTCCCTGCCCCCTCTTGCTGCAGTGGCTGGGCGGTGCAATGGCAGAAGCCAGCCAGCAGGGCCCTTTGCAGGGACAGGAACAAGGGTTATTCCTCCTCCCTCTGGTGTCCCACAGAGGGGAAAGCAAGGGCCTATTCCGCTGCAGGGAGTGAGTGCTGCCGCAAGGTGGGCCCTGCTGACCAGCATCTGGCCATGCCCCCACCCAGACCAGGCTGCCAGTGGGGGAAGAGAGGAAACTAACCCTCCTCTCTGCCTCCCTCTGCCTCATAGGCCATGGTGTCGCACTGCTGCAGTCCCTGCCAGAGGGGTAGAGATGGGCAATTAAACTCCTCCCTGCCAAGACCCCTGCCCCTGCCTGTCTCTTTTCAGGCTGGGGAACAGAGGGGTGCAGCCAGCTTGGCTGGGAGGGAGCAGATAGCCCCATTCAGCCCAGAGAGCATGCCAGGATGCTGCAGTTTTCTGATTTATCTTAAAATAGCAAAGGGTCTGGGACAAACATTGCATAAACTGGTTTGACCCAAATCAATTAAGTCTGATACTACATTCAACCAGGTTTATCTCAAACTGGTTTCAGCCATTTTCAAACAGGTTTATGTGCACTGAATGTCTGTTCTGTTACAAGTTTAAACCAGTTTCTGATCACTTTAACTGATTTATGTGTAATGTCTGTCCCTAGCCTTTCAAAATGGCCGAAACTGGTTTAAGATAAACATGGTTGAATGTAGACTTGGTTGAATGTTAATCATGGTTGAATGTTAGACTTAACTGATTTTGATCAGACTGGTTTACGAAATGTCTATCCCTGACCCCTTCCTGTTTAACTTGAACCAGAGTCCCGCAGCACCCCAGATGCTTTGCAGCCCTGAGCTGGACTGGACTGGAGCTGGACCGGAGCTGGACTGTAACTGGACTGTCTGCCCCAAAGAACAGGGCTGGCTCTGTCTCTCAGCTCCCTAGCCAGAGTTCCAGCAGCGACTTCAGGCACAGCAGGATCTGTCTGGCTTCCCCCTGCCCTACCCCACCTTGTCACTTGCCATCCCTCTTTCCCATCTCTCACAGCATGGACCCCATCCCCATAGACCCTCCCCAGCATGTGGTATGCTAGCTAATGTTGAGAGGTATCTGTGTGTGTGTAGCTCCAATTTCACTGGGACAGGACAAAGGCAGACAGGACTGTGTCTACTTAGGGCTTTTTGGAGTAATCAGCATGTCAGCTGGTAAGGTCCCTCTGTTTCTTCCTTGGATAAAGCTGTTTAAGGAGAGTTTGAACTAATGAGAGAGGCTTTTCTTTTCTTGATGGACTGCTAAACTCTGAGTTATCAGCTCCCTACTGGCTCCCTCACCTGTCAGGATTGCTGCAGACAGTATGAAGAAGCAGGGAGAGGGAGAATCTGAGTATCAACAATAGATGCATTCACTCGACCTCCCTGCCTGCCTCAGAGTGCTAGCCAGGGGCTAGCAACACCCCTGCCCCTTAACCAGCCAGTGGGGAAAAGCCTGGGCCATGAATGTGCAGGAAGAGTGGGGATTTAAACCCCTCCCAAATCAGAGAGCCCTGCTGGGCCTGGCCATGCCCCACCTCAGCTCAGCATTATAAAATGGGAAGGAGGGCTGCCCTTGTTAGAATATGTTTTAAAATATGTTATATCTATGCTACGATTATGCTTATGCTAAAATGCCATTTTAAATGTATTTCTATTTTGTAGAAAAAGTAATAAGAGTGTGTGTATATATGTGTGTGGTGGGTGTATGATTGATAGTTGGATGATTGCAACAGGTATTAGACAGACTGGTATGAAATATTTGGAGAAAACAGAGATAACTGACGGGATGAAGTGCAGGTGGCGGTCCGAAAATGTGGAGGTTATATGAGTAAGAACTGAAAAACAGAATGAAATGTAAAAACAATATGTAACCAGCAACAGAATCCAAAAATGAGCTCGAGTGAAAAATTAAATGGTGATTGGTGAAGCAGTCTCCAGGCATCAATCAAAGTCTGCCCCATGAATATAAAAGGGCAATGAAGGCTGAGCCCAAACAGACACCTTATCCAGCAACACTAGCCTACCCACGCGTTGAGAGAATTGAAGCTGGCGCCCCTCTTGACTGAACATCTTCTTAAAGAAACCTTCAACTGGCCACCACAGTATGACTCCAAGTAGCATAGATAGGTGACTTAGTGTGAATGAAGTGTATGGTGTGAATGAGTAATAGTGATTTTTATATAAGCTGCTAAATTTGCCTCAGTTATCCATATAGTATGCAGTAAACCTTGGTTTGCTGAACCCTTGCATTGGTCATTTATCCTACATGCTAAAGCCCCCTAATTTCTAGCCTGAGCCACTACAGGCATGTGCCTGCATTTCCTCATTCGAGAGGGAATGTCTATGCACTTGCAAACCAATTTAACCTAGACAGGTTAGACTAACCTGCAATGATTGAATCAATTCAGGCTCAGGCTTTTTGAATGGCTATCCCTAGCCTACAAGGTAAACTACACTTGAACTTAAAGCAGGGTGAGCAAGTACATCTTGAGAAGTAAAGGGAGAAATGGCTTTAGTTACAACAAGGAGATCTATCAAAGGATCTGGACATACATTTACTCCAGTGTAATATACATTGGTTTTGTACACTGGTTTAGATTACACCAGAAGCTGGAGCAGGGAGAGGTGGCTATTCCAGGGTAGCAATTTTGTGGGTGGTACCATTTCTTGGACCAACTGCTGGTTATAGACTTAGACAAGCTTTCAAAAGCAATGTATTCTTCTTCAGGTCTAAGGAAAAACTAGTTAAAGCAAAAGGCTAGTTTCTCATGGTGCACAGGGCCTCACTACTAGGTGACAGTGAAGCAGGTTTCAGTTCTGAGGTCATTACCAATGGTCCATCTGGTATGCTAGAGAGTTTCCATTGGAGAAAAAAGCCAATCTCCTCTTTTTATTGCACTAATTTCCACAGTCTCTTTCAACTCTACTTTTCAGCGGCAGTAAAGTAACTATGCCTACTGCTGAGGCAGTTAAGAATGACAGGTTCTTATTATTTACAGCCATGAAGTTGTGCCTGTGTCTTAGTCTGAATAATTTTTTAATATGACAATGGCTCAAACTCATGAATTAGGAAAGTAATACTCACAAATATTATTGACAGTTAGATGTAGGACAACGTATAGCAATAGCATTTGGATAGGTTACTGTGCAAGTATGTTTATTATTCACCCAAAGGTTTCACAATGATTCTCTGGCATGTCACTGCTACAGCTGCTGTAGACCTTGTAATGACATTAGACTGTGACTCGGAGATTTTCTGCTAGAGAAATCTAGCAATGAATGCTTTCCCAGTGAAAACTCTTATTTGTGATCCTGATGAGTAACCCAGGAGGTTGTATTGCTAAAATAATTGATTGCAATAACATATTACTTTCTATACATTTAAATTGAGAAGTATTAATACTTGACAGAACAAGACTCTCATGTTACTTTAAGTTATTTCTTAAAATTCTGTCACTTCAGAGCAAGAACAGCAGTGTGAAATAACCTGAGTCATATTCAACAGTGTCCATAGTTTTATTCTTCACCTCACACACTACAAGGATGTTTCAAAAGGGATCAAATTCCTCTAGGTACCTCATTAAATACCATTTTCTCTTCTGGATTAGGAAGGACTTCTGAGCTGCCATTAGTTAAACAGGTACTAGGCACTGGTGACTGGCCACAATAGCTGCTTTGGATGTATAATCATTGCAGGATACTGTGTTGTACTGAAAAGACCAAGGAGTTAAGCTTATAGAATGATAAAGCCTGTTTATTCTGAGCGTGGTACCTTCCCTACAGTTCTGCTTCTCCTTCCTGCAATCCCCCAGCAACAACTTATACATAACATCCTTAAAGGTAACCATACATCTTTCTGCTTTATATGTAACATATAATATTGACAGTTTAGTTCAACCCATGGTTAAAGCACACTTTAACAGGTCTCTATTAGTCTTTGTGTTGGCTTTCTAGCTATAAGTGATCTTCCCAGTTTCTCTGCATTCTCAATCCTTATTGGATCAATTCTTGTTTGGTTTCCTTGTTCAGATGTCTTTATTTCTGTGTTATTTACAATCTCCACTGTCATTTCTTGTTGCTTTTATTCCTTTGGTGAATCTCGTGATGCTGCTTCTTTTCTCCACCTTACGAGTTGCAAGCATCGCCTGTTCCTTCATAACACCTGTCTTCAAATGTGACTACTTTATACGATCTTGGAGGTATTTGATGGGAAATTGGGATCAATGTCTCAGATTGCTTGTGCTTGTTCCCTCTCCTGCAGCCAACTGGCTGCCCTCTTGACTTCTGCAAATGCCAGCATGAACTAAGGAACTCAGGGACTTATAGTTCTTGTATCTCATAGGAAGGCACACTATTCTGTCTCAAACAATAAGTCCTAGAATTTCAATAAAGAAATATCATTCCTTGCAAGTCCCAGAGAGTGGCTATGTCAGGAAAAATTCTGGGAAAGCTGGATTTCAATGTTTTAAAACTTTTAGCTTACACTTTAAAAAAAGCTAGAGTTAACTTTTTTTTTTACTAGTTAAAGTTAAAAGTTGACAGTTGAGAAATATAACTAGTTGAAGTTAAAAGTTAGCTATTTCTTTAACTGTTTAACTTTTTAACTAGTTAATTAACTAGTTAAATTCCCATGACTGGAATACTCATAACACAATTTATATAACACCTTACTCTCAAGTCTCCACACACTGAGGGTAGATCCTACTATCTGAGTTATTATACTGTGCCCATCACATTGATATCTGAGCATCCTTGTGGCTATGCACAAAGTAGGCTTACTAAATTTAGACCTGTAAAGAGGTTGTATGACTGCTATTCCACATAAAAAATATCAGAATAGTGGAGGGAGGTGTTACTCTTCTACTTAATAGAGTTTCAACAATAATGACAACTACTTGTGAAGATCACTACTCTGCATCATTACAATGCCATCACAATATAATGAAATGACAGGACACTGAAATAATACATCACTATGGGGTTCTAGTTCAACAATTCTCTTTTCCTTCTAGTGTGACTAGTGTAAAGAAGAGGCCACGCTTTTCTTATTTCCTGACTGCAGTCTAGTGATTCTGCATATACAGGAAACCAGGCAAAATGAAAGGATCTTTCATCAAACTCCAGTAATAACAAAGATAGTCCCAAAAAGAGCTGCACGTGTACCTAAAACCACTGACCAAAAACTGTGGCACTATTCTATCGCCCACTAAGCTGGCAACAAAATGTTGTTCCTTGATACTCAAACTAATTTATCTTTCCTTTATTACATCTTACTGCATTTCTGTGGCACCCCAAGTAGTAACTTTTCTTCAGATTCATATTCTGAGGAAGTCACATTGAGGAACACTGTATTTAATGACATAACATCACTTACTTATGGAGTAAGATGTTCCCCACTGTGAATATCGGGTTCTGTCCCTTTGTGTTCATACCTTTCAAATATTTATTGGGTTTTGTTCACTCTTCTGATAGACATTTAGCTCTTTTAACTGCTGTCTTGAAAAATATGTAGCCCTTCAGATTTGTACATATTTTTGTTACTTCTTTCTAGGTTTCCACCAATAGCTTTATTGTCTTTTTATGTTGTGGAGGATCGTAGATGAAGCCCACTCTGGCTTTTAATAGGCACATTGTATTTCTTCATGGCATGTTTGCTTGAACTATAAAATATTCAAACCTATAAGAAATAGCATTGTAAAACATACTAATTCTTAAGTCTTCAATTTATGAGGAATTCTGCAAAAGCACACACACACACTTAACATTCAGTCAACAGAACAACAAGTAACATATGTAGCTGAGAGCATAACAAATTAAATCCAGGTTTCTAACCACAATAAATCTCCAAGCAACTTAAAATATAGAGTTACAGATTGTTCTCTTGTCTGAGGTGCAAGATGATCTTAAACTCTACATTTATAAACAGCACATGGAAATGTATTTAGAAAACATCATTTAAGACTTCAGAAGTGCTCATGATGGGTTTCAGAGTTTTCACTCCTAAAATTTCACAGAATGTTACTAAAAGGGCAGCACTTGTTATGCAGTGTTATTCATTAAATAAAGATTAACAGAAAAACCTAGAGCAGCACTCAAACTTAAGGCCAATTATAGTCCCACTGGGTACAGCTACATAGATGCTTTACTACACATTAGACTAACTTAATGCACAGTAAAGCATTAGCATCTACATGTACACAGCAATTACTTCACAGTACATGAGTGTAATGTACCATCTTCTAGTACCTGTAGATAAAGGTACTAGAAATCGGCACACTAAACTAATGTACCAAAGCACACATGTAGACACTGACCAGGAGCAAATAGCTCCTGTTTAACATCTACATATGTGCTTCTGCACATTAGTTTAATGCATTCCCAGCTCCTAGTCAGTCAAGGCAGCGGGGGCCACAAAAAGTAGGAAGATCTGTCCCATCTTGGCAGGAAGGTGCTTCCCAGCCACATGGAAACTGGGACCTGTCCTGATCTGCCAGGCAGCTGCTTCCCAGCCTCCCAGCCATGCGGAGATCATGCATGTGTAGGCATACCCAGCTATTCTATGTGGTAGCAAAGAGTGTTACAATTCTCACTGAAGTCCAGCGAGGCCACAATTTTCAACCCAAGGAGTAAAAGGATCTTATTTAGCAATAGGTGGATCTCTCTAGCACCTCCTAGCAGCTATAACGCTGTTTTAACAAGAAATTAGAAAAAAGCCAAGACACTGATCAAAGAAAATCATATTTTCCAATAATATATGATGGTGGGTGTAGGGAAGGACAAAGATTAAAATAAACTATGGGAAAGCATGTATTTCTTTAGCTGGAAGCTAATTTCTTGGTGAAAAAAGCAAATGATAGTAATGATAAATACATGCAACACCATATTTCAAATGCTCTATTTTAAAATCTGGCTTACTCTTCAGCATTTAGCAGTGAGTCAATTTCCAAATGTAGTCTACTTGTCCAGCTAGGATTTCTTTGCCATTAGTTTACCATAACTATTTCAGTTCTACAAAGACTTTAGTCACCTGCCATTTATCTTCACACAGATAAAATTAGCATTAGGGAGCCAGGTGCTTGTGATAATGCATCATATTTTATAAAGTAGATGTCAAGTCCCTCTACTAGCAGCTGAAGTGGATTGAAAAGCCTTAAATGAATCTAAAGCTATGTGTTACTCTCAGCTTATAGAGGGATAACTGCGGTCAGTTAGGAGCTTCTTGTTATCCCAGCTATTTTGAGGTAAGATTTATCATCACAACCCCATGCTATCTTCTTACTGAATTTTTTTTAGCAGGGTTTAAAAATGTTGGAGGAGCAAGAGGGGGATATTCTGGGCACGTCTACATGAGGCGTTTACTGCAGCAGTGCCTAATTAGCTCTGCAGTAAATGTCTCAGCATCTACACGTACTGTGCTATTAGGATTGAGTAAACTAATCAAATCTACCTTAGGCTGGTACTTGTAAATACAAGTACTATCCTGTGGCAGAGCTGTTTACTCCATAGCAATACACGTGTATATGCCAATGGGCTGGCTGGGGCATGAGGGTGCAACCTGCCAGCGAGCTCTGCATTGAAGCGCCCTTATGCCTCAGACAGCCCTTCCACAGCATGGTGAGCCAAATCAGATTATCCCTGGGTAGGCAAGCTAACCCCCAGCCCTCTTCCAGCCAACGCTGCTGTAACCTGGCAAAATGTGTGGTTCCAGGAGCACATTCAAACACAATGCCCAGGAGAAATAAACTCCATTGCAATGTGCTGGAGTTTATTGCTGTGCATTAATTGCACGTGTAGATGCAATCTGTGTGTGTGTACTAGGATTGTAGCTTTGTTGGTCTAAGGACATATTCTTTGGGTAAATCTGGTATCTTTTATTAGACCAACTAAAATAGTTGGAAAAAATATTCTCTGCAAGTTTTGGGGTACAAACACCCTTCTTAAGGCAGAGGGAGCATCACCCCTTGCCCGAAATAGGGTGTTTGTACCTGATAGCTTGCAAAGAAGAATTTTTCCAACTATTTTAGTTGGTCTAATACAAATACCAGAATTACCCAAAGAAGCTTGTCTACTAGGATAGATTCTTTTTTTTAAAACTGTGCTAGTAGAGTCATAGCCACAGAGAAGTATGGCTGGAAGGGACCTCCAGAAGTCATCTAGTCCAAACCCCTGCCTGACACAGGATCATCCCTATCCAAATTATCCCATACAACTGTAATCGAATTTAGACATAACACAGACCTCAACCCTGACACAACACAGACCTAGCACCCTAACCTGTCACAGGTAAAGGGGAACCACCACAGCCAGTGCCCTGTAGATGTTGTCAATTTATGCTCAAGCAATCCTGGTTAGAAGTGGCCATGTTCCCTATAAAAGGGGAAGGCAAACCCCCTCCCCACCCTCCCCAGAGTCCAAACCAATCTGACCACAAGGTAAAATTCTTTCCTGATCCCACATATGATGATCAGTCTGACTCCGATTTTGTAGAGCTGATTGCTGCTCCTGTCATCCCCGGAGCTCATCCTTGAATCAAATTTTCCCCACTGCAGAATGAGGACAGACAACCCAGTGTGTGCTCCAGCATGGCAGCTTTCTGCTCTCACTTAGAATGATGCAGCTTCTGGGGGAGCCTCCACACATCTGGAGTCAAGACACTTTGTGCTTACACTGCCTGGGGGGGGGGGTCTCACCTTGCATGAAACCTGAGGGCCATGAGCACTCAAGCAGAACATGGGGCATGCTGCCCTCCAATTATAGGGAGGTGCATAAACAGCAAGCAAAGGGGGACAGAGGGAGAGAAGAGGCTAGTGCTGAAAGCCACAGAATCAGAATATGAAGCTGAAGGGGACGTCAGGATGGCATCCAGTGGTCCTCAACCTTTTTTGTACCAGGACCCACATTTAAACATCAACGGCCAGTCATGACCCACTGCCCCCAGGCCCCGGGCCCTAGCTCCCCAGTGTGTGGCACGGGGTGGGGGAGCCCCAGACAGCCCCTCAGAGGCTGGGCCTCTGCCACCCTGCAAGAGAAAAACATGGGAAACTGGCTTTTCCCCTCTAAAGGCTAATCCATGTTTAAAGTCTGTTGGTCCGTTTTTAAAGTCCCTTTCATATATCCGTGCCACCCACTTTTGGGGTCATCACCCATGGGTTGAGAAATGCTGATCTACTCCAACCCCCTCGTCAGGATCATCCCAGCCTAGGGTGGCCATCATACAGAACGGTCCAGTTGTCCTCTATTGACACGAAACCGTATCAATTTCCCTCGGTGAGAGAAAAATAGAGGGCATCAAGGTTTCTTGAAGAGAAAAACCGAGGGCATAAAAGCTTTGGGTTTCGTATCAAGAGAGGACAGAGTAAGAGAAAACTGGAATGTCCTCTGCGATGGCCACCCTCTCCCACCCCGGGCTTTGCCTCCCCGGGGCTTAAAAACTTCCAAGGATTTAGGGCGGGGGTAGGATGAGACACTTTTTTTGTTTTCTGCAAAGATCTAGTTGGTGTAACAAAAGCGATCGCCACAGGTCCCGATTCCAAGGCTAACGAAGCGTGTGCCTGGAAGCTCGCAACGAGCAAAGTTTCCAGCTGAGCCAGTGTCAGCCAAGAGATCCCCTGTGCCCGCAGACGCGGGTCTGCCAGGGATGGAGAGGCCAGCGCCTCGCTGTGCCCGTCCTGTGAGAAACTTTCCTCTCCTCTCTCCCTCCCCTCAACTTCAGCCGTGCCTGTCTGCTCCACCACCTGCCCGCGCTGCCCTCCCAGCGCCGCCTGCACGGCCCGGGGCCAGCCCGGGCTGCGGGAGTCGCCTGGCGGGACCGTACCTCTCTGCTGCGCTGGCGCGGAGCTGCTAGCCCGCCCGGCCAGCGCCGTCAGCACCGCCAGCGCCGCCAGAGCCGCCCGAGCCATCGCCGCCGCCGCCGCCGCTTCCCCGCAGCCAGCCACCCCCGGGCGCGCCGCGGAAGGGAGCTGCCGAGCCCCGCCGCCCGCGGGACGAGCCCGCCCTGCCCTGCCCTGCCCTTCCCTCCCCGCCCCTCCGGCTCCTTCCCACGCCGCGGGCCGGGGGCCTGGCCCCGAGCGCTCTCTGGAGGGACGCCTGGGAAAGGGCGAGGGGACCGCTGCCCGCCACCTTCAAAGCCTGAGGCACGGGGGTATGGGGAGAGGTGCAGCTCTCTCCTCACGAGTCCCGCCGCACCCTTCCAAGGGTCTCCAAGGCAGAACCCCGCTCCAAGCCAGACCTGGCTAGCCCTGTTTCCCAATGGGTACGAAAAAAGTTGAGAGTGGCTGCTCTGGATCAGTGTTTTTTGACTAGACTCCAGATGCCCCTTCATGGAGCCTCATCCCCCTCCAGAAGTGCATGTCTTTTTATTTCAGGCTTAGGTCCTGCCAGGGGAGCCATAGCACAGGGGAAGTCTGAGTGGTGAATGCCGTGTGCCCCCCAAGGCTGGGGGGGGGGGCACAGCAAGCTCCTGCTGTTGGTGGCAGGACTGTGGTGGCAGCAAGCGGGGAGCTCCTGCAGGCAACTGCAGCACTGGCGGCGGGGGGGGTGGCAAGTGCCAACCAGCCGTTGGCGACCACATGCAGACGTCGTCGGCAGCAGCCAACATCCATCGTGGACTTCCTGCAGACACCGCCAGCCATGTCAGCAGTGAGGGGCAGGGGAGTGAGCAGCGACTGCCTACAGGTGCTGCTGGCACTGCTGGTTGCACCTTTTTGCAGGGGGTGAACCGCCACACACAGGGGCTGCACGTGCACCCGCATGCACCTCCTTCTCATTGCCAATGGTCTGAGCTTAAAGCCCTCGGAGGCTTATCTCCTCACTTTTTCTGGCATCCTTCAAAGGGTGTTGGACATAGGGTGGCCATCACAGAGGACAGTCCGGTTGTCCTCTATTGATACAAAACCGGACATCTTTATGTCCTCTATTTTTTGAAAAATAGAGGACATAAAGGCATCAGGTTTCATATCAATGGAAGACAGAGGACAGAGTAGCAGAAAACCAGAGTAGCATAGAACATCTTCTATGATGGCCACCCTGGGCAGGATGGAGCTCCGAGTTAAGGGGCATCCAGGCTTCAGCATGAGGCACCCCTGAGAAGGTCCGGCCGGAACCAGATGGGTCTCACTCCCACCACACACCTCTAGGCTTATACAGCCTCTAGATCAGTGATTTTCCACCTATGGGTCGGGACCCAAAAATGTGCAAGATTTATAGGTTGTAAGGCCAGAAGAGACCTTGGAAGATCATCAGGTCCAGCCCCCTGCACCAAGTGGGAAACATAAGTGGGGATCAGGTGACCCCAGCTCCCCCTCTGGAGCACTTCTTTTCACATTTTGAACGTTTGATCCCCACATCACTCCTACCCTTTTCTTCCTTAGTTGTCCCACCAAATTATATATATATATATTTAGCATATATATATCTATCTATATATAATATAGATATATATTAGTTGTCTTTCAACCTTTGGCCCCACACAGCAGGATCTATTAGTTAGCTAGGTGGGATTTAAGGCCCATGATCTCTGGAAGATACAAATAGTAGGTGACCCCAGCAAGGTGACTGTCTAGTCTCCTCTTGAAGATTTCCAAGGTAGGTTATTGTACCACCTCTGGAGGGAGCTTATTTCACAGTCTGGACAACAAGAATATATGAAAGGGTGATAAACAAACTTTAAAAATGTATTCTCCTTTACAGGAGAAAAATGTGGGGTTTCTCTTGTAGGCTGGCAGAGTTGCAGCCTGTGAGGGGCTGGTCAGGGCCTCCCATGCTTCACACAGCCACCCCCTGCCTCACTCACTGGGGGTGGGGGACAATGTGCCAGGAGTGAGGGGCACTGAGTTGGGACTGGCCATAGATGTTTACAAATGGATTCTGGTACAAAACAGGTTAAATCATAGACTCACAAAAAAGGTTGGAAGGGACGTCAGGAGGACATCTAGTGCAACCCCCTGCTCAAAGCAGGATCATTCCCAACTAGATCATCCCAGTCAAAGATTTGTCTAGCCACATTTTGAAAAACCTCTAAGGATGGAGCTTCCACCACCTCTCTAGGTAGCATGTTCCTGTGTTTTACTACCCTCCTAATGAGAAAATTCTTCCTAATATCTCACTGCTCTAGATCAGTGGTTCTCATCCTTTTTGGTTAGAATTCAAATGTCCCTCATGGAGGGACCCCACTCCAAAAGTGAATGCATGTATCGCAGGCTTAGCTTCTTGCAGAGGGGCCTGCCTGGGGAACCACACTACAGGGAAAGTCTTAGCTTACCTTTTGAGGCTTATTTCCTCACATTTTCAGAATACCCTTCAAAGGTCCTTGAGGCATCCTGGTTGAGAATCGCTGCTCTAGATACTATTGGGGTGATGCACTACAGGCAGAACCTCCTGTGTTTCCCTCTCCAGCTACCAATCCATTAAGCAGTGTGTTCTGCAGTGATACCACAACACCTGGAAGTGCCTTAACTTTCCAATGCTAAATTTAAGGTGCTGGCTTTTGATTTAGGGATCACTAAGGCACCAGACAGGAAAGACCACCTCTAGTGTACCTAGCTGACTGCTGTTGACACAAGTCTTGTACAGTTTTGTTTGCCTGTGGAAGGTTTCTCTCAGCAGAGGGGCCACAACTCCAGGATTTTTTTCACCTGGTGGTTCAGCACAGCACAGACTTGTTTATCATTAGCAGATGGTTCCCTCAACAACACCTTACAATCAGGTGGCTTAAGAGATAGACAGCCCTAAGTGTTATTGATTGCTCCTCATGGTCCGTTTTCTAAGGCTTTGTCCAAGAGTTTACAAAAATTATTACTCTCTTGTGTAACAAAGATTTATTAAATTTTAAAGCACGCCTGGGGAATGTGCAAAACAAATAACTATAGGTGATGGGTCTCCAAATAAACAGGAAAACTGAGTGTACTCCAACAAGCTGCATGCTGGACTAAAGGTCAAATGTAGCAAAACCCCATGCAAAGACTGATTAAGTTTGTACAGGAGACACAAGAAGAAAGTCTGAAAGCAATCTTCTTTGTTCTCCCATTTTTAACCTAACTTGGAACCTTATCTAACTTTTTGGTATTTTGGAAGGAAACAATTTCAGGGCTATTTTCTAAATGAAAGTTCTTCTTGTTAGGTTCTCCTCTCCCCCACCCTTGATTTTTATTTTTGAAAGTAAAAGCACATTGTGCATAAAACACTGTCAAGATTAAATTAAGTTCTCAAATGTCCAGAAATGTATGCAAACCAAGTATATTTTTCTACTACCTTAAACATATGTGCAATATCTACTGTTATCTTACTGTATAGCACTGTGCATGCATGCCAGAGAGAGACCATGGAAGTTACAGAGTAAATACTGCCTAGATCCAAAACTACAAATTAATTATAGCTGAGTAACTTTGAAAATCTGCAGGTATTATAAATCAAATTTGTGACTTGTTAGCCTGTATAGTTAGCTGCCTAATGACTTAATTTCATATAAGGAAAGTTGCAGACTGAATTAAAATGAAATGTATTTTGCATGTCTCTTGACTAAAACTTTAGACTTTAGAGAAAAAAATTAGAATCTGTGGCTTCCAAATAGCATGGGGAGGAAAGCATGCTGTTTAACTGCAAGTAAAGTAACTGAAAACTCAAAGTTACTCACTCCAAGTAGATCCCAGGAGTTCTACAACAGAATAGTTCAGGGGGGTTAGTTAGTTGAATCTACTTGCATCACTGTACTCCAACAGCAACAGGCATCTTTGCTGCTTGAGCTAACGTATCAGGCCTCTTAGGCCAGGGCAGCTTAGTAGCTGCTCCATAGGCACTATGTTAGCATGGTTTACATACTCCCCCTACCTAGAGAAATTCATCATTCCAAGTATTTACAGGCCTGCAGACAGTTCAAATCCCTGTATGGACTGCATCTTACAATGTTATTGAACAGACTGAGAATGCTGAAAATGAACATCAAGACCCCTCCTGCTTGAATACAAGGAAAGTTTGCTATACATAGTAGCAGGTTCAGACAGTTTGACAACTAAAATGGTCAAAAGGCAACACTGTATTAACAACAGCCACTTTATGCAGCTTATTTTAGTATGACTCACAAACCATCACATGCTTTATTAAATTCCAGAAATAATGACCCTTTATGTAATTAATTAGGCTAGGGACTGACAGTGCACATAAACCAGTATAAGTGATTGGAAACCAGTTTAAACTTGTAACAGAACAGAATTCCAGTGGACATAAACCAGTTTCAAAATGGCCAAAACTGGTTTAAAATAGACATTGATGGATATACTATATCAGACTTAAATGATTTATGTTAAATCAGTCTATCAAACTTCTGTCCCAGATCCCCTCCCAACACTAGTTAGGTTTAGTATCCCAAGATACATTGCAGTTCCTACTGAAATCCCCTTCCCTAGCCCTAGCTCCCCCCAGCCAGGGTCAGCACAGCTCTGCCACCCCAGCTCTGCACCATTCCTGCTCCCCCCCCACACACCTTTCATTCATGGGAGGAGGGGGGGAGGAACGGAGACCCACTTCAGCTGTGGCCCCCAGCTGGGGTCTGTACAGTGGGTTGGGGGAAGCCCCCAAGGCAGGTTTCTCCCCCACAACACAGCTCCATCAGACTGCAAATACCCCAGCCCTGTGTGACGAGTTGTCCTTCTAGTGGTGGCTATAAAGTCCCTGGAGTCCCTGTAGCCCTCACTTTGTGGGCAATAACCCCTTCAGTCACCCGCCATACTGTTGCTTGAGAGAAGCTGCCATGGGGCTTCCCAAATTGCTGTCTCAAATGACCAGGTGCCCTTGCTCACTCCCTTATAGGCTAATTGCATGGCTCCATTCCTCCCCTACACCATGCCCTATGCCTCAAAGATGGCATCCTCATTGATGTTCTCTTCCACTTAGCCCCTCCTCTGGGGTTCCTAGATCCGCTCTTGTCTCACATACTTAGCCTCTCACTAGGCACCCAGGCCCTCTCTGGTCTCACACTCAGCCCCTCACTCTGAGCTCCTTACCTTCCAACCCTGAGTCCCTAGGAATGTCCTCTTCCCATTAGCTCCTCTCCAAACCTCCAGACTGTTTCTGGCTATACTCTCCAAGCTGATCTTCTGCAGCTGCAGCCATCCTGCTTGGAGTCTCTCAGCAAACTCCAAGATATTACTGCTGGCTTATCTCAGGGCCTAGGCTTATTATTAGGGCTGTGCAAAATTTTGCCGGCTGTTTCATTTTGGCATTGTTTCAACTTAGTTCAAGCTCAAAACAGCAAAATCAAAATGAAATGAAGGACTTTGAAACAGCCTCGAAACAAAACGAGAGTAGCTGAAGTGTTTTGAAGCTGAAGCTGGGTTGGCCTGCAGGGAAACAGAAAGTAAGGAAAGGGAGTGGGGAGAGGGCAGAAGAATTGATCTAACATTGACTGTGTAGCTGGCCAGTGACTGTGATCCTTCCCCAAGGTCCCTTCCAGTCTCAGTGCTCTGGGGGAGACATGGAAAAACAGCATAAAAGGCAGCATTGTTTGAACTGGCCGGCTTTCTGCCTCGGGGTCAGTTACTAAGCTATCTTCCAGAAGCTCAGGAGCATTAGACAACAAAGGCTACTACTACCATTGATTTGATTTCCTACATGCTAGCACAGCATGTGGGGACTCTGCAATACCTTTTGCTATCTTTCTAGACCCTTTAATATTATTATTATATTAATTTATTCTTTTCAATGTCATAATTATATTGGATATTATACTATAGAATCTATATAGGAAAGCACAAATACATTTATATATTTTATACATTTATATCTTGCATATTATAATATAGAATTTATACAGAAAGGCACATACATTTATATATTTTTATTTTTATAATTTATATCTTGGACAATATAATATAGAATTTATATAGGAGGGCACATACAGATTTATATATTTTTGTAAAGATTAGACACTATGAAACACACCATGAAGCATGCTGGAAAGGCAGCTGGCAAGCTTTCAGGGAGAGGTGGAAGAGGGTAGAGGGAGAGGTATATGTTCTGCCCCCCCCCCCCTCCAAACTGAGATGCAGCCTCTTTCTTACAACTAGCAGGGATAAAGCTTCCAGTTTTACAGGCAGCAAGGAGAGGGGAGCAGTGCCAGTGGAACTGGCTGTGCCTTAGTCTTCATCTCCTACAAGAGCACCAGCCATAACCCCCACCACCATGACAACAAGCAGCAACACCAGCACCAGCATGACAGTCCCCTACACCCTCACTTCATTTCCCATGCTGAGCCTTCCAGTACCAGAGGAAATGCTGAAGCTGGAGCTGGAGCTGAATGCCTTAGCAAGGGAAATTCTGGGCAAGGAGGGGAAATCAGCTGAGTTTGTGCTCCACACCCCTCAAGTTTCTCCTAAAGCCAGGTCTACTTACCCAGAAGGCACTTCAGAGGAAGCTGAAGTAGGAGTTGTAGAGGCAAGCAGCTCAGCTGAGTCTGCTCCTCCTGTTGCTGTGCCTCTGCCTGCTAAGAAGGGGGAGATTGCAGCATCAACACATGCACCCACAGCCCAGAACTGAGTGGGTAGTTTTGTCATTTTGAGCTGGCAGGTGATCCCACATATGCTATCTGCCTGTACTGCACTGTAAAGCAAAAACCAGCTGGGGCAAGGGAACAAAATACATGAGCATCACAGAGATGCTGATTCACCTCCATGGGCACCACCCCCTTGCCCTTGCTCCTCCTCAGCCTGCTCCATGAAGGAGCATGTCCTAAGGGAAGTTCCCTCTCGCTCCAAAGCCCCTGTCCCACCAAAGCAGAGTCAGGCCATCCTGGAACAGTGCGGGAAAGGTGGACAGAAAGGCAGGTGCATTGCAAGGGCAAGCAAGACCACCCAGAGCATTGGGGAGATGCTTGGTGTGGATGGCAAGCCCTTCTCCTTAGTTGAGTGGCCAAGGTTTAGGTGGCTCATGGTGCTCATGGCCCCGTCATACCAAGTGCCCGCACGCACCACCACCAGCAGGATGCCCTATCTGTATCAGACATGCAGAGAGTACTTGAGGAAGGAGCTAAGCAAGGCAGGTCCGCAGGAGGCCTTACACTTCATCTCAGACATCTGGAACAGCTGGGGTGGAAATCACACCTACCTCTTCTTCCCAGGGTACTGGTGCAACCAATCAGGCCATCGGTGGGCTCTCCTTCAGGCTGAGGTAATGGATGAGTCCCACACAGCAACACAGATCATGGGGGCCATGAACCACTTGGTGCAGGGGTAGCTTGTTGGGCAGGGTGAGCTCACCCACAGGTTCATGGTCACCGCCAGTAGGGCCAATACGATCAAGGCGGTCCATGATACCAACTTCATTGGTATACGCTGTATGGCACACAAGGTCCACCTCGTAGTCAGGGATGCTTTGGAGAGGGACGGGGCTGCCAGTCATGGCACCAGCAACACCAGCAAGCTCATTTCCAAATGCAGGTATGTGGCAAGCTACTTGCACCAAGGGGGGCAAGGTGCTGTGGGACAAACAAGCAGAGCTGAACATTCCACAGCACAAAATCATGCAGGATGTTGAGACTCAGTGGAACTCCACATACCTGGTGCTCAAGGCTAGTCAAGCAACAGAAGGCCATCCATGAGATGGTCTTGCTCGTGGAGATTAGAATCAGTGGCCCCCTTAACAAAGCTGAGTGGGATACCATATCCCAGATCTTGGTGGTCCTTAAGTCCTTCCTTGAGGCCACCAAGACCTTCAGCACTGGTGATGCCCTCCTCAGCCAGGTGATCTCTATAGTGAGGGAACTTGATACCCAAATGGAGAGTTTCCAGGGGATCAAAGTTCCTGGGTGGGGCAAGCTGCTGTCACCAGGCATATAAGCACTGGTGAGGTAGCTGAACGATGGCATCAGGAAATGGCTTGATCCCTTGTGGTCCAGTATGGTTCATGTGCTGGCCGCCATATGTGAGATGAGGGTAAAGGGCAGCATATGCAGCAGCCAAAGCCTAAATCAGCAGATGGAGGTGCTAGTGAAGAGAGTCAGGGAGGAAGAATGGCGGAGGCGGGGGGATGTGAAAGACAGGGATCTATAGTCCCATGCTAGCACACCATCTAGTCTCCTCCCCCACCACAGGCACTGTCAATGCCGGCCAAGGCATGGCTTCCATAGTGGAATCCAGAGGCACCAGACCCCACCATTAGGCAAGTAGCACTCAGGCCTTGGTGGCAGCCTATCTCACCGAGGACGTGGAGCCACTGCTGTGTTACCCCTTGGCCTGCTGGGCAAGCCACAGCCAGATATGGCTGGATCTGGCCAAGGTTGCCCAGGAATACCTGTTCTGTCCACTGACCAGTGTTCCAAGTGAGAGGATGTTCAGCATGGCTGGGGCTGTAGTGACACCGCACCACACCTGCTTGGAGGATTCTAGTTTGGTGGAGCAGCTGGTATTCCTGAAGGTGAACCTCCCACTGCTGGGGTTCCCCAAACTCCACATGCAGAGTGAATTCCACCCTCCTCACTCTGTCTGTACCTATTTCCTTTATTCATTTTTTAAAAGTCATTCAATGCCCTGCTCTCAGAGCTGGAGAGGGCACTCACTGCATCATGGCCAGCAGCAGAAGAACATGTCCCTGCTGAGCTTCCATGCCGGGATGAACTTGAGGTATGGGCTGGGGCTATGGGGAAAGAAGAGACTCCGGGTCCTGGGCATGACCACTAAAACTGCACTCTTCCAGGGTTGGGAGGCCTGGTGGAACTGCTGGTGGTATGGCATCCCCAGGAAATCGCCAGGACTGAGGACCCGCCAGTGAAAGGCGGTTAAGAGGTGCCATCACCTCCAGCCACCACACACATACACATAGTCCTGGCTGGGGAAAGCCCAGACCTGTCACATCTTTGACAGGCCTAAGGCTTGCTGGTTGCAGTGGAGTTGTGAGGCTCCAGGTGAGCTCAGCTTAGCTTCCTGGGATGCCAGTTTCTGGTTTGAAGAACACTTTGTCAGGCTGAGGAAGCTTGCAATTGGTCTGTGTGCTGTTCCTGGATGGAAGGAATAGTAAAGCAGCCAGAAGGTGGTATGCAATGCAGGCAAGAAGGCCAGTCAATGAAAATGGAAATGGAGGCATCAGGGGGTCAGGGACAGGCTGGGGTGGTGGGAAGAAAGGGGATGTAGCAGCATAGGAAAACATGGAGAGGTACCTGGGGAGTATTATGTCTAGTAGGTTGTAGTGTGTCAGAATTTCAATGTCCATACTGAGTCCATGATATTCTGTACCTAGGAAGATGATGAAATGCAGTTCATAGGCTCATCTGTAAAAAGTGGTTTGTAAATTCCCTTTGAGGATCAGGCCTGAAAGATTGGAGACATATGGTGTTCTGATGTTGTCTTTGATAGATTTTTGGTGTGAGCTCATTCTGGTGCTCAGTTGTTGCATGGTGTCTCCACATATTTTCCATCAGGGCACTTGGCGCTGTGATAGAGATATGTATTGTATTGTGAAGATATCTCCATATTGGAGATATTGTTGACAGGTTTTGCGTGTCTTGTCATGGCACAGCCTGAATCCACTCAGTGTGTTTTGGGCTGTAGAAACTTGGCTTCTGGTGATGAGGTTAGAGAGGTTTAGTGCTGGTTTGAATTTACACTTTTCACAGACAAGCCTATGAGCTTCACTTCATCAGCCTCCTAGGTAATAGGTACAGAAACTCATGGACTCAATATAGACATTGGATTTCTGACACACTACAGCCTGCTGGACAGCTGACCCCCCAGGTACTTCTCCATTTTTACCTGAGCTGCTACAGCCCCTTTCCCCTCTGCACCCCAGCCTGTCACTCACCCCCTGATGCCTACATTTCCATTTTCACTGACTGGCTTTCTTGCCTGCATGGCATACCAGCCTCTGGCTTCTTTACTATTCCTTCCAGGAACAGCACGTACACCAACTGCAGGTGCTTCCTCAGCCTAATGAAGGGATTTTCAACCCAAAAGCTTGCTAAAATATATTTCTGTAACTATTCAGTTGGTCTGCTAAAACATACCAGATTAGATTGACCCAAAGGACCTTGTCTGCCAGTACCATGTTCTTAGACCAGCACCCCTAGCACCTGACTGGAAGAGGCAGGGCCCTGGGCACATCTAAGCCCCAGGGCTGGGGTGGGCAGGGAGAGTTCTCTGGCAGCTGCTGGAGAAGAAGCTCTTGCAGGAAATGAAAGAAAGGCTCTGTCACAGTCTGGCTGCTGGTGCTACCATGCTGCTTATCACCAAGTTATTATTTTACCTGTTATCGTTTAAAAGGATGGACCAGACTGACATTGTAGGGGAGGAGGGCACCTTACTGGGGCACACTACCGTGCCATGTAGAGACTCCAGTGCCATTGAGGGCACATCTTAACACACACACAGTGGCACACGTGTTAACAGTTTTGCTTGTCAGCAGCTTGAGGTGCAGTTTCTCAAAAAACCCTGAACCCATCTTCTTGAAATTTGGCAGGCTTTGTGGTCTTAGCAGGGGCTTCCATACCTGCAGGTTTCATTATGCTGTGCCTTTACACATACAAGTTACATGAGTTTTGCTTGTCAACAGTTTGAGGTGCAGTTTCCCAAAAACCCCTGCACCAATCCCCTTGAAGTTCGGCAGAACTTGTGGCCTCAGCAGGGGCTACCACTTCTGATGTTTTCATCCAGATCAGGTAAGAAATGGCAAATTTATAGGCAATTTCGTTCTTCCCAATTATAGCCCATGGGCGAAACATTGAAACAGTAAAACAGTTTCGACTAAACAAAATGGAGTAGTGGTTTCAAAACTAAATGAAACTCAAAACAAAACAAAACACTGTCCCATCAAAACAGTGAAATGGAAGTCAAAATGAAATGATGCTGTTTCACATAGCCCTACTTATTATGTCCTCCTCCTGAGTCAGATGATTGCAATCAACCCAGGCCACTGGGCAAGCTACTTCAGCCCCAGCCTGCCTACTCTTGAAGTGGCAGGAGCACCAAACCTCTTGTTGCACCCTGTCCCCTCATCAGCCCCTGCCTGTCAGCACTGGAGGCTTCCCCACACTGTGCAGACCCTGGCTAGGGAATTGTGGGGGTCCATTTCCTTCCCCACCCACCCCATCGTGGCTGACAGGTGGGAGGCTGGCAAGCAGGTGGGGCTGGAGTATTTGCATCCTGGCAGAGCTCAGAACTGTGTGCAAGCACCCCCAATCTTCTGTCCTTAGCCTGTGCAGGCACCTGCTTGCTTTGGCCACCTGATGAGTGAACACAGATCCTGTTCATTAATGATCCAATCAATGTAGCTTAGAGAAAGCTGCGAAGATTGAATTGTTTCTGTCTCAGGCATTTGACTGCCTGTATTTAGCCCTGATGTTCATTGTCTTCCAATGCTGGACTTCCTGTAGTCCAGTCTCACTAGTCCAATAAGGTCCCTCTCATTTTTGCAGTTTCTGAGGTTACTACCCTTAAAACAAACTGCTGCTCTTACAAGTATCATTATCAGTTTTACAGAAATGTTTTCCATGTATAAGCTGAGGTGTGGAAACAGAGCAGAGGGCTCATATGCAGGAGGTTTCTACTTCCCTCATCACTAGTCCCAGAACAATACGTGGTTAACCTGGCCTCTCCCAAAATGTGCATTCAAACCAGCTTTTCCTCATGTGCTTATGTGTTTAGCCAAGTTTACATGGCCATTAATACCCAGTAGCATAACTGAGTATGTGTTGGGAGCAGAGGGGTAGGTGGGGGAGGAGGGGAGTAGAGTAACAGTTCCAGGCACCAACCTTGAGGGGGAGCAGGTGCAAAATAGCAGCTGCCACTGGCACTCCGGCTGCAATTGCTGCTGCCGAGGGTGCAGAACTGCCCATTTGTGCCACTGCTAATGCCAGGAAGAGCTGTAAGTACCCAACCAACACAAAGCTCAGCTGCACATGTGTTTTATACAAGTAGCTAAGAATTGACCCAGAATCAATAGCCATTTCCTTGATCCCACACTGGACCTGCAACCTGGATTGTTTTGATGCAAAAAAAGAGAAGAGAGTACATGTTTTAAAATGTCACATTAGTTTGCCATTGTAGTTTGTGACAATTTAACTATTATGTTTCTTTTTTAAAATAAGTATGTTAGTTTTACCTGCTAGTAGCAAAGGTAGGGGTGGGTAAACAAGGCATAAGCCCCAAACGTTGATTTAGGGGAGGCAGCAGTAGCTGTGGTATGGAGATTTTGTGCATCAGAATTACTTAGGTCCTATCTTCTCCCCTCCTGCCCAGAGTGCCAAAAATGCCTTTGCTGTCTGGACATGTGGGGCTATGTGGGGAAGTTTTAGTTAAGGAAGATAGAAATTGTACAAGGGTACAATGCTAAGGAAATGTTATAAGGGAGACGCTACTGGACTTTTTTGAAAGTGGCCTATTGGGCTGAAGGAAATGCTACAAGGGAAACTGATCCTCAAAGTTACATCTTATTTAATATTTTCATTAATGACCTTGACACCAAAAGTAGGAGCATGCTAATGAAATCACCTGATGACAAAGTTGAGAGGCATCACCAACACAGGGAAGAATTAGGCAGAACTGAATGACTTCAAGAACAAGGGTAATAATAAATGAGATATAATTTAAAAGTAAACAGTGCAAGATTATGCACCAAAGTGCTCCCAAACAGAAGCTGGAAGCTCATCACATTGAAATGACAGAGGAGGAAAAAGACCTATCTACATTACCCAGTCATAGAATAACTTTTAGACAACAAGATGAAGAGGCAGTAAAAAAAGGCAAACATGCTCTTAGGATGTACTGGACAAAGTATTTCTAGTAGAGACACAGTAGTATTAATCCTTTTGTTCAAAGGCACTAATAAGATACCAAAAAGCTGCATAATGACTCTGGTTACCAAAATTAAAGAATATAAATTTAAGCAGGAACAGGTGTAGAGAAGGGCTACTAGGATGCCCCAGAGAATTAAGTTTCTATTTTGTGAGAGGAAACTAAAGAAACTACACTGTCTAGGGCCATGATAGTTAGGCTGCTGTAAAAACCCACCTTGCCTGCTGTCTTTGTTTTATGCACACCAGGTATTCATGCATACCAGATATCTAAAGACGTGCAAAAAAAGCTGAGAGGAGATATAATTGCTGCTGAGAAATACATCAGAAAAGGTAAAAAATCAGGGACAGAAAAGAACTGCTGAAGCTAAGAAAAAATGTTGGCACAACAATAGATGGGTATAAACTCTTCTTGAATAAACTTAGGGATGGAATTGAAAGATTTCTAATCATCAGGGGAATGAAGTTCTAGAACAGTTTTTGAATAGGACTGCCTAGGAGGGACAAGAACCCTAATTAGTTTTAAGGTTGAGCTTGGTAAATTAATGGAAGATATTATAGATGTGGTTTTCTGTGATACTAGGGGACTGGAGTAGCTGATCCAGGCGATCCCTGTCAAGTTTGTGTTTCTAAAAAGGTGGAAGACAAAGGGCAGAGGTAGAGAGTGGGTAAGGAGGAGAGGGAGAAATGTAAAGTCCAGGGGTACAGCCTGCAGCAGTGCAGCCATGCCCCCTGCACATGCCATGAGCTTTGAGTTCACTGGGTGATCTTCATGTAGCTCCAGAGCCCTGGGGGCTGAGCATCACCACTGCTCATCCCCTCTTTTCTCCTGAATCAGCAGAGGTGGGAAGGAAGAAAAGGTGAATGGTGGCAGCATTCACTCCCTGGACTCTGGCGCTGTGCAAAAGGAGGTGCTGGCTCATAGCAATCTGCTGGTGAGCTCAGAGTACTCCTTTTGCACAGAGTCTGGGGAGTGAATGCTGGGCAGAGCTCTGATGGGAGCTTGTTGACATGCCAGTGAAGTCAGAGATCTCAGAGCACATGCCAAAGGGGAGATGGGACTGCACCCTCCACTCCTTACCTTGCTTCTTTCTCATGTTTGACTGTTTGATACTGAACAAGGAAAGAGCCACCTTCACCTTTTTCTTCCAGCTTCCTACTGAACCTCTTGTTATCCATCTATCCTCACAGGAAGTTTAACTGGCTTGCTGCTGCTTTGGTTTGCTTCCCAATCCTGGTTCTCTAGGTCAGTCTGAAGAGGAAGGAATACCTGGTTAAGAGACTACATTACATATGGTGACCATATTACATTAGTCTCAGTTTGAGTACAGCACAAAGAAGATTACTTAATTCATTAATCCCACAACTCTTCTCTACAAGGAAAATATGTATTAAGTTTAAGCATATAAAGCACCTATTGTACTTGCTCTGTTTTTAAACAATCAGACACTGCCAAGAACAGGTCTCAATTTTCATAAAGTTATTCTCCAAGGTAAACTGGAACCTTCTCTGGATGACACACAATGCATTCAATTAAAAAAAAATGCATTTAAAACAAGCTTTGCCAATCATTTAACTGGTAGGTCTGTTGCATGTGAAAAGCTGCCAAGGATGATTAAAAAGGGGAGTTAATGTATCTTAATTTTACCCTAATATATATGTTTTGCTTCTTCTGGGGTGGATATGAGAACTGTTTGGCTTAGTTATTAGATCAGAAAAGGAAAAAAAATAAAAATAAAAACATTAAATGGATTCCATAGAATTACATAGACTTGACTTCCTGAAAAAAGATATCACTGAAAAGCATGCTGAGAAGCAGATGGGCAGTATCTGACAAATAAAATTTCCAGATATTGCCCATCTGTTTTCTTCTCCACATTTCAGCTACAAAGTATTGCTGGTTTCCTAAAGGTTATTGTGGTGATATTCCTTTTTGCAGCGGAAAACAACTAAATGTCATCAGTGTTCTCTCTCAGAGCAGGTACAAAAAGCTGAGAGTAGGGTTTGACACAAGATTCTTGAAGGCTCACTTCCAAAAAATATGAACAAGAAATTTAATAGCTTTTGTATAGTGAGATGATTTTATCACCAAGAGGTTCTGCTTGATAAACTCAATACATGCTTACTTTAAAAAAATATATTATTTTTCAGTCGCAAGCAACATAGTAAAACAGAAAACAAATCAGAATATGGGAGAGGCATTGCTGCATAAACATAAGTAAATACGAATAGGAACAGATGTTGCATTTGTCCATGGCCACAGAGTAACTGAGAGTAGAATGATCCTTTGTCTTCACTTTACTGTACCTAATTTCACCACACTTGTCATTTGTAAAATCACAGAGCAATCTTTTCAATGAAATTCCTAATAAACATTTCACATAGATTAAATAATGCAGTATTACAAAGGAAAATGTCCATGGTGTTGTAATACCAATCTGCCCAGGTCCCTTCCGACTCTAGACACTATGATACTATGAATACACAAAGCAATAAATGGCTTTTGTGCTTGATTAAACTCTGAGGTGTTTGATCAGTAGGAAAACTACTGTTACATGGGCAAACACCATGTATATTATTTCTTTCAAAGAATGAGATAAAAAAGATATAACAAACCATGTTATAAGAAATTATGGCTAGGCATGTATATTGCTCTTTCATGATTGTTTCTGTTTGGTTCCTTGCACATTTGTTAGTGGACCCAACCAGCACAAGCAAGCTTGTGATTAAGAAACATGTCAAGAAATAAAACAAATAAAGAGGGAAATAGAAAATTCTTTAAACTATTGATTGAATCTATATCAACTGACCCAGTAAATTCAATCTCAAGCAACTCTAGTAGAAGATGGTGCTAAACCAGACTGCTTTTTAAAAGGTCTCATGGAACCATTACTCTGCCAAGTGGCAAGCAGTTAGTAATTCTCACTCATTTTGGAGCTACTTTGTCTATACACTTTGTATGGTTGGGTGAGGAATTCACAGCTTATTATTTTTCAAATGCAATGTTACATACTGTGACTACATAATTTATTTAGTTTATGTTGTAGGATCATCATAATCTTATACCAATGAAGTAGCCCCTAGCCTTCATACAGAACAGGATCAGCAATCTTAATACTAGAATTTTTATATTCCCACAGAGCTAGAAGCTCCTGAGCATTTTAGTTCTTTATTTCATTCCTGCTCCACTTGGTGGTTAGATATGTTCCATATGATAATATCTTTTCACAAAGCACTATTCAGACAAAAAGCCTTACAAAGGAATCCTGAGGGCAATACTCTCTGTCCAGGGGATGGCATGTTGTCTGCTAGTTAGATTATAAACCTATGACTTGGGCTTCACTCTGTGAATCTGGGCCAATCACACATCACTTTACTAATTTATAACCTGTATATAATAATTCTTATCCTGCAGAGGTGTTGAAATTTTAAACTTAATGTGTCTAACGTGTTTCAAAATCCTTAGATAAGATGTTACAAAAGTGCCAAGCATCAATATATAACTGTCATCTTAATAGAGGTCAGCTGTGTGAAATCAGAGTTTTAAAATGACCAGATTAGAACATCTTCACTTTAAAGGAAATGAGAATCTCTGTCTTCTGGTATCAGTTCTATAACAAAATAGATGAAAATTGGATTTGTTCAAATGAGATTTAGTTTAAAGCATGGAGATTGCAATGCTTCTACCCACAGATGTAAATTTCCAGTCTCTTACATAGCAAAGCTGTGGTTCCAGTACACAAGCACTCTTCATACGTTCCTGAACCTGGATAGAACCAATGAAAATGGCGAAGAGGCTAATTCAGACAAAGAGAATTCTGCTAATAGACCAACTGATTGCCTGTCATGTGCTACCTATGGCCCTTTATTGTTTCTGCATTGGATAGTTTGCAGATCATTTCTCAATGCTTCCTGTGACCATTTAAGTAGAATACTCAAGCTACATCCCTAGGTTTGATAACAGGTTTGTGACAGGTCACTCTCTTTAGAGGACCATTGGTTCTGGGATTTATTTCTCCTTAGTCCAACAGAATGTAGAAAAGTAAATTAAATCAAATGATTTACCTTATGGCCATGCTGCAAGGCCTGTTTGGAAAATCAAATTTTGTAAGAAGTGTTAGGTTAAGTAGGGTGTGTTGAATTTGCAATCACAGAGGAACTTTCATGTTAGGTATTTTTTTTCATTGGTTATCATTTTTCCCTAAGCCTGTTGTTCCAGAGATATTGTAATAACACTGTTGTTTTCTGCCTTGTCTTGTGCAGAATTCCTCTATTCTGCATTTTTTGTTTTTATTATATTATATAATTTTATATTTTGTTTTTATTATATTAAATATTATTTTCCTGTTCTATAGTATTTATTTATGAGGACTCTGAAATGCTTTTAGCTGAGAAAAAAACAGAAGAGGCTTTAGCAAATGAACATCTGTACTGGACAGATGTAATGGCTATAGGCCTTTTATTCTTATACTCAGGTTAAGAGTATGCCCTGGACTTTCATATGGCATTCTGACTGTTATTCCAAAAATATAATCCTTTCCCTTATAAATTCTGGATGGCCGTATATGAAAATAGGAAGACTTTTCATAAAGAGAAGCTGGTAGATAAAATTACTTTTGTAGTGCACAAACCATTCACTTTATAGCCACTTCTAAAACTTCAGTTTCTCATCTCCTCATCCACTTACTGCATTTATAAGAGATTTGTTTTTATAATTAGGTAATGAGGTATTTGATATAATTAAACTGCTGTTTTGCTTTGTTCAGTATATTAGGCTCAATATAAAAATTAAAATATATGCCAAATTAATATTAAAAGTGAAATGAAAATAATTAAAATATTTTAATAACTATAATGTATGTGTGTGTATATGTACATGCTTTTATAGCAAAGGTATTATATGGTTTTAATTTTCTGTTTCAGATACTCATATATACATGTATATGCGTGCATATAATAGTTGTGTGTTAAATACTAATCTGTTACCAAAATTACATTCATTAAGGTATGAAACTGGATGGAAGGTGCCTTACTGTTGTTATCTACCCTATTAGCAGCTGTTAGAACGACTTGAGTAAGATTCTGTTAGATTCATCTTGGCTTAAATTGGCAGTAACATTTTTATCACAAATAATTTTAGTAAGTATCTTTCTGTGAAAGAAGATAAAAAATGAGATCAAGTACTACTGGAAAAAACAAAAAAACAAATACAATACCTAACAAACCCTAGAATCTTTTTTTTTAAACTCTTAAAAAGTAAAACAACAATTTTACATTTAAAATGAGACAAAAAATTAGTTTGGTTATAATTTTCTGTTTGGAAATATTGAAAACAGCTAAAGAAATGAATAGAGGTACACCAAGACATCAGTCCGATATTGGATCAGCACTGATAAAAAGAAAATTGAGTGTATTGGAAATTAGCCTGATGGGGCCGATAATTTGGCCAATAAATGCTTGTGCATGGCAGCACAGAGAGCTGTGTGCAGCTGGTAAGTCTGTTGTGGTGGAAGCAGAGTGGGGTGGGAAGGGGCATGAGGGCAGATCAGCGTCCCCCGCAGTGAGGGAGGGAGTTGGACTGGGGCAGGGGCAGGGACAGAGGCTGGGGCAATCATTGCCCAGCTGAGGCAGGGCAGGTCAGCACAGAGCTGTGCCTCATCCGGGGGGCATGGGGCAGGTGAGGAATGTCTCCCACTGCTGTGCACACCCTGGGAGGACAGGTGGGGGCATGTGCCCCCGGATCTGCACCAGGCACAGGTGGGGTGGGCTACAGTTGTGGGCTGGGGATGGGACTGTGCCAGGCTCTTCCCATGGGTTGGGGGGAATTGGCCAGGTTTGCACCTGGGAGAAGCAGTGGTGGTACTAGGAGAGAGCTACAGGGGGGCTATGATGAATTTGCAGGGGGTTGTAGCCCTCCCATAGTCCCCCTCCCAGTGCCACTGCCTCCTGCCTCAAACACAGCCTGGTGCAGCCCTGGTCCCAGCCTGCAGCTGCAGCCCAGACCACCTGTACCCCATGCATATCTGGGGGCATATGCCCCCTCCCATGCCCTCGCAGGGTGTGTGCAGTGGCAGGAGCTGCCCTCTACCCCCTGCCCCATGATCCCTGGACAAGCAGTGGCTCTGTCCCATGCTCATCCCGCCCCAGCTGGGTAGCCCCTGCCCCAGCCCCATCCCTATTCCCTCCTTCCCTGCAGGGGCTTTTATCTGCTCCCTCAACACCCCTTTCCTCCCCCTTCCCTTTCCACCACAGAAAACTTACCCGCTGCATGCATCTCTCCATGCTATACTGGAAATTGGGTCAGTATTGGCCAATATGCCTCCTTAAAAATTGGATATCAGTCTTGGCCCCAAAAATATCTATCAGTGCACCTCCTAGAAATGAGTGAAAGTAAAAATTCTATTTTTTTCATGAAAAATTCAGTTTTCAGACAGTTGTAATGCTGACTTATTGGAGGTGCCTATTATTTTTTAATCCCAGTGTAGACATGAGGAGAGTGGGAGTAACCCTCTTAGAAAGTAGGAATGAATATTTAGGACATACACATTTCTCTAGGACAATTCAAGGAACAGCTGAGTTTCAGGTTAAAGATTAGACTGAATTTTTTCATGTGGTGTTGTGTGAATTATCAACAATGCATAATACCTACAAGTTGGTAGATAAGGAAGTGTGACTTAATGTAACATCATATAGAACCGTAGAAAATCATAGAAAATTAAGGTTGCAAGGGACCTCAGAAGGTCATCTAGTCCAACCCCCTGCTGAAAGCAGGGGCATACCCATCTAGATCATCCCAGCCAAGGCTTTATCTAGCTAGGTTTTAGAAATCACCAAGGATGGAGATTCCATAACCTCTATGGGTAACCTCTTCCAGTGTTTTATTACCCTCCTAGTGTGGAAGAAACAAACTTCACTCTGTTGTTTAGTCACGAAGTTGTCAGAGACCCTTTATTTACAAGCAGCTGCAGGGGGAGCACTGAGCCTCTCTACCACAGACAATCAAAGCAAACCTTTTATATATTTCAATTTAGGTCACATGACACAAGATATAACAAGTTGAACAGAGAACTAGTTGGAACCAGAAAGCTGCAAGGGGGGGAAAATTATGGTTTGACCTATTGACCTCCTAGGTCTGCTCAGTGTTTATGGAAAATTCCACAAAGCGCTTCTTAAACACAAATTAAGGCCTAGGGTTTTCTTCTTCTACATTCCCCCCATTTATACTTATAGCACAACTGATGAGATTTGTAACCATGTGTTGGGTAACAGACTGCAAATAGGCCAATGGGAGAACATGCTGACTTATGCATCTTTCCAGGCACAGTAAACTTGTTCTTAGGTAGAGTATCTTTCAATGCTCCCTTCGGAACAATTGTGAGACTAATCTCAATTGACCCAATATCATGTTAGACATATCTGTTGCACCTTTTGCAGAATGTACTAAGGTTACAATTGCGTAGCAACAAGAGGAATACTTGTAGAAAGAGAATAAACCCCAAGACCATGATTGCAATATAAAATCATTTGGCCCCAAATCTGCCAAACCAGTCCCAAAGAATCCATTGATCGGTTTGGTGCAGTTTAGGAGCTTCTTAAACTGTTTGGCCTGGTTCTCAATAGCACTAGAAGCATCTGATTTATAAATGCATCATGACTGGATATTATTCAGTGGAGTCAGAGATGATATCTTCATTCCCCAACTGGTGAATCTAGCCAGGCTGAGGTGTTGGGTTCAGGGGAGAAGTTACTAGTACTTGCACCCTGATGCTCCTCACTTGCCTGAGTGAGGTCCTGAGGGTCTTTGTCCTTAGCCTTGGGGAAAGGTTTTACCTTGGTTGAAATTCAACTGCTTCAGGGTCCAATGGAGGTGATACCTTTTTACAGTGCGAGGCATTAGTCCACATCTGGTGACCTTGGCAACGAACAGCAGTGTTAGTGGTCAGAAGCACGTGGAACGGTCCTTTCCATCTGGGTTGAAGCGCATTTTTCCAATTGGGATTGCTGGTTCAATCATAGCAGCAAGAACTGCACATTCGTTTTCTGCTGGTACTACAAGGAAAACTGCATCCGTTGTACAATAAATAGTACAACCAAGTTTACAAAGTAGATCACAACCTAAAAGATTAACAGGAATAAAAGGGCTTAAAAGAAAGGCATGGTGGTCAGAGAAAGGACCAAGAGTGATGGACAAGGGTTGAGTTACAAGGTAAGAAATTGCTTGGTTAGAAATGCCAACAGCATTAACAACAGCATTGGAAAGAGGTGGATCGGGAAGATCAAAAAGATGCAAAGTGGAACGGCTTGCCCCTGTATCAACAAGGCAAGTTACCTTTTTCCCCGCTATGGTACATTCTACAAAGCGTCCAGACTGATCAACAGGTAAGAGTGATGAAAAGATGAAGTTACTATTCATCCAGCGGTCCTAATATTGACATAAAGAATTTTGAGGAGGAGGCGGGGAAAATTGCTGATGTTGTTCATTTGCAGAGTTCCCTATTGATGAGGTAGAGGTAGGCCATCTGTTGGGACATTCTCCTTTCCAATGACCGGTTTGCCCACAGTAAAAGCAGGAAGTACAGTCAAAGGAGGAAGCATTTGTCCGCCAGCATCTGAGTCCCTTTCCTCAGCCATGTGGATTCCCTTTTCCACTTCCTTGTCCTCTGGGGTAATAGATTTGAAGTTGCAAAGCCATTAATTTGGCTTCATTATTTTCTTCCTTTCTTTCCTGACATGCTAAACAATGATTGGCAACTGTAACTAGTTCATTTAAAGGTTTTGTTTGCCAGCCCACACAGATGTTATTCAATTGGTCTCTTAATTTAGGCTGTAGGCCTTGGACAAATGCAGCTGCAATTGCTTCCTGAGTGTTTTGGGTAGCTTCACCTATTCCTGAGTGTCTTTCAAAAACTTCTTTAAGTCAGTCTAAATAGCCTGCTGAAGACTCTCCTTTACTCTGTTTACAATGATTTATCTTAGCCCAATCAGTTTTCTTAGGACATACGACAGATATGGCTTCTAGTAACTGGTGTTGGGTGGTTGTGAGATCTGTCCCATGACCAGGGTCTCACTGTGGTCAGTTTGCCTCATCTGTTAGGCATCGTTGGACTTCAGAAGGAAGTACGGCATGCAAAAGCTGGTTCACAATAGACCATGTAGGGTTGTAACAGTTAATAATGGTTTGGAGCTCATCTTTAAACTTCTGGGGCTTTTCTCTGATGTTAGGAAATTCTTTAACTAGATTCCTTAAATCCCCAGGTGTCCAAGGGGCACGTACCATTATCAAACCTTGTGCACCTGGTAATTGGCACGATACTTGAATAATAGGGCCCTTTTTGGGGTGACTGTTATTTAGATCCACAGGGGAGAATTTGTTTGCAGAAGCGCCCTTTGGACTACAAGGTGGAGTTTCCAATTCAGGTGGAAAATGTACGTGATTAGGTGGTGGTTGAGCTAAACAAGAAATACTTTCTAAAATATCTTCTACAGACTCGTCCTCAGTCTCATGAGTTAGTTGGGGATATAAAGGGGTAGGAGGTGCTGAAGGATGATTACCCTGGCCAGGGCTGTATCCATTTTTCAATTGCTTAATTTCTGCTTTTAGTTTTTCTTGGGAGCCCTTAAGACTCCTTTCCTGGGATTCTTGTTGTCTCTTACTACCCTCTTCATACCAATCAAAATAGACATCCCATTGAGTTTGAGGGCTCTTGCTACCTCGGGACTCTAGAGCTTTTCGGAGGTGGATCAGTTTATCCAGATCAAAAGTTCCTTCTGAAGGACATTATTTTGGAGGGTTATCCCTGGTATACCAATTCCATTTATCTAAAAACTTACATGATTTTTTACTATAATGCACATACATATAACCTGCTGGGGTTTCTTTTGGTGGGGTTGAGACATCCTTTGACCCAGAACCACCCATTCCTCAATTCATACAGGGCACTCAGGGAAGAGAGTGAGGGACCTGATGTGCTAAGTTTGCACATAAGCCTCCGGTTGCTTGGACGATTACCGTGGATGGGGAAAGGATAAACCTGTCCGCTGGGTCATGAGGTTCCAGTTGGGCCCCCTTGCTTTCAAGTCTGCATTTCTAGACAGCCTTGGGGTGGCTAGACCCAACCTTAGTCTCAGACCTGGTCACTGGCTCATATTCTTTCACACAAAGGGACTTTTGTGCTGAGGCATGGGGTTCAAGAATATTTCTTTAGTTCCAGCCTTGGTCAGCGCCACCATGGAAAACACTCACACTATTCCCCAGCTTTCTATATTCCTTAGTCTAGACTTTTCCTTTTACCCTTTTAATTATAAACCGGTTTCATACATACCATTTAGAGTGTCTGACAAGTTCATATTTCAAAAGTTCAGATGGCGTAAGCTTTAACTGATTTCCCAACCCGCATGGGCAGTCCTCCACTGATAATCCCTTTAGAGATTTCAAAAGGTCTCTTACCTTGATTTGGTGCCTGGAGTTTTGGAGGGGAAAAAGCATCTCAGTACTCTCAGCCGGGTGCTGCCATCTGAGTCACGGCACCAAGAATTGTGGAAGAAACAAGCTTCACTCTGTTGTTTAGTCACAAAGTTGTCAGAGACCCTTTATTTACAAGCAGCTGCAGGGGGGTGGCACTGAGCCTCTCCACCACAGACAATCAAAGTAAACCTTTTATATGTTTCAATTTAGGTCACATGACACAAGATATAACAAGTTGAACAGAGAACTAGTTGGAGCCAGAAAGTTGCAAGGGTGGGAAAGTTATGGTTTGACCTATTGACCTCCTAGGTCTGCTCAGTATTTATGGAAAATTCCACAAAGCACTTCTGAAACACAAATTAAGGCCTGGGGTTTTCTTCTTCTATGCTAGTAAGAAAGTTTTTCCTAATATATGACCTAAACTTCCCTTACTGCAACTTGAGATCATTGCTCCATGTTCTGTCATCTGCCACCATTGAGAACAGTTTAGCTTCATTGTCTTTCAAACCTTCAGGTTTGAAGGCTACTGTTAAATCCCCTCTCAGTCTTATCTTCTCCACACTAAATAAGCCCAGTTCCCTCAGCCTCTCCTCAGAAGCCATGTGCCCCAGCTTCCTAACCATTTTCATTGCCCTCTGCTGGGCTCTCTCCAATTTGTCCACATCCTTTCTGTAGTGGGGAGGGGCCCAAACTGGATATAGTACTCCAGATGTGGCCTCACCAGAGCGAAATAGCGGGGAATAATCTTGCCCCTCAGTCTGCTGGCAATGGTCCTACTAATGCAGCCCAGTATGCCATTAGCCACCTTCACAACAAGAGAACACTTTTGGCTTATATTTAATTTATCATTTACTGTAATCCCCAGGTCCTTTTCTGCAGACTTGCTGCTTAGCCAGTCAGCCCCCAGCCTGTACCAGTGCATGAGATTATTCTGTCCTAAGTGCAGGACTTTGCATTTGTCCTTATTGAACCTCATGAAATTTCTGTTGATCCAATCCTCCAATTTCTCTAGGTGTCCTTGAATCCTAGCCCCATCCTTCAGCATATATACTACTCCCCATTCCTCCACACCTGCTATCATCTGCAAACTTGCTGAAGGTGCACTCCATCCCATCTTCCAGGTCACTGATGAAGATATTGAACCAAACTGGTCCCAAGATCAACCCCTGGGGTACTCAACTTGACAACAGTTGCCATTGAGACATTGAACCATTAACTACTACTCCCTAAGCCTGACAATCAAACCAGTTTTCTAGCCACATCTACCATGGCTTCATAGTATTTTAAGTCTCTACTGGTATCCACATAACCAAGATCTCACACAGGATTTGTCAGGACTAATGAATTGTTTGTAAAATAGTTTAACGTCTTTATGTCCAAATTATTAAACATAATATAATATTGAATAAATGTAAAAGTAAATTAAATTCTATCTCAAATCTCCAAGCAGGGATTTATGGCTCCTGCTCACTACAGTAATTGGCACTGAAGTATTACCTAGAACTCCCAGCACAGAACATGCCCCGTTGCACTAAGTAATGTACATATGCATCGTGAGAGATAGTCCTAGTCCCTACTCCAGTGTTTGCAAACATAATAGAAAGACAAACAGTGGGCGATACAAAGAAGATGGTTAGAATGATTGTAACAGCCCAGAATAGTGATCTATGCTACAGAGAAGGGAAGAGGTTTTTTTTTCAAAGATATACTTACAGAAATATATGTTTTCCTACCCAATTATTTACTGCAACATTTTGCTGCACGTTACCTATAGTATATAGGTACCATATAGCATTTGCCAGTATTATTAGTAGGTTGGTTTATACCCACAGACTTTTATTCAGGCTAGATCCTGCATTCAACATAGAAGGATTAAGGTATTATAAATATCATTGCCAGCCCTCATAATTTTTTACTAACCTAATCATATTTCATATTTTTCTTTTATTCCCCATCTATCAGAGGCAGGTAATTGCATGAGAATCTCAGCTTCATTTTAAAATGAAAAGCCATCATGGTTGCTAAGAAAATTGTGAAATTTCAACCTGAATTCACCTTACAGCCTCCAAAACCAACTGGCACATAAAATATTCAACATTTATTTCATTTAAAATGTGATGTAGTAGTTGTAGGAGGCATCTGTCTGTATCACAAGACAATAGAATTTTGCTGAGTGAGGCATCAGTTCACTGAACATCTGAATGTGTGCCTGTACAGCCCAATTCTTGAATGACAGTCCCTTCTGCATCTATCACATTTGAAGTTCATATCAAACAGTCCTGGATGTGATGCAGAGTTCTTCTTTCCTCAAAAGCCTTCATTTCATGCTTAATAGACTGTTTCCAAGCACTTTGAACCTCAGCAATCTCCCAGTCGTTTGGCTTGATGCTCATTGCCTTTATCTATCTCTGTTCCAAGACCTCAGCATGGGCAACTTTGTACCAAAAGGAAATTCCTAGAATGCAGCGAAGACAACTTAAGTAGAAACTATTAAGGCACTTGTCCTGAGAAGAGTATGTGATCCAGGATTCACTACCATACAAAAGGTACACAAGAATTATATAACTTGATCTTGGTCTTCACAATCAGTTTGTGAAGTCAGCTCAGTCTACCCATGATACCTGATGCTTTGCCAATTCAGATATTCAGTTCAGCCTCAAGTGGCAGGTTGTTGGTAACAAGGGAACCAAGGTACATAGCTTTACTTACAATAGCCAATATGTTTTCATCTATTGGGCTCACTGTTGGTGAATCAATGCTCTGGCCCATAACACTGGTCTTCTTGACCCTGATTGTAAAACCAAACTCTTGGCAGGCATGAATGAAGCAACTGATGAGGCTTTGAAGGTCACTCTCTGTGTGGGCTATCAGTGTAGCATCATCAGTAGGGATCTGGGTTTTCTGTTTCCCAAGGAAGAATGGAGTTAAACGGCTGATTTTACCTTTTACCAGAGGCAAATGTGGATTTCTCATTTTACGGAGAAACCTGAAGATTTTGCAGTTTGGGGACAAGCTTTCTTCAGACTGCAAGGGGCTGGAAGGGAGCAAAAGGAGGGTGGTCAGGCAGAGGATGCCATGTGCATATATATGTCCGGTCCTTGGGGTCCCCCAAGACTCTGTCCTTGGACCCATAATGTTCAACATCTTCATTAATGATGTGGACACGAGTCAGAAGCGGACTGGCCAAGTTTGCTGATGACACCAAACTTTGGGGCAAAGCATCCACACCAGAAGACAGGCGGGTGATCCCGGCTGACCTGGACAGGCTCAGCAAGTGGGTGGATGAGAATCTGATGGTGTTCAACACCAATAAATGCAAGGTTCTCCACCTTGAGAAGAAAAACTCACAGCATCCTTATAGGCTCAGCAGTGCTATAAGACATAGACATTAGGGCTGGAAGGGACCTTGGAACACCTTCAAGAGCAAACTGGATGCTTATCTTGCTGGGATCCTATGACCCCAGCTGACTTCCTACCCTTTGGGCAGGGGGCTGGATGATCTTCCAAGGTCCCTTCCAGCCCTAATGTCTATGAAATCTACGATTTTTTATCAGGGAAAAACAGGCTTCTTGGCCATCAGCAAACAGCTGTTATTTTATGACTTTTATTCTAATCTCAGGATTCCCAAGTTTGACTTAAACATCTATATTTACTATGTCCAGATTGTGATTTTGGGTATGGAAAAAAAAGCTGGATTTGTATATTTGTTGCTTTCTCCTCTGAACAAATGAAGAGGGTCAGAAAATAGCCGAGGAGTCAAAGCACTATGCATACAGGGCAAGATAGCTGGCAGCATGTGGTGCACTCAGAATAGTAATGAAGTATTTTATTTCCTCAAAGTAAGGAGGAGCAAAAGGAGAACCAGTACTTCTTCTGATGTGGGGCTGAAGCTGAAGTACTCTGCTCTAGGTTGAATCCAGGGTATATCCAGAATTTCCTAAAGGGAAGTAGAATGGGAATGAACAAAGCACAACGCTCCTCAGGCTATGGGAGTAGAATGGGAATGAGGTGTGGCTGGAGACCCCATGTCAGCATGTGACATGAGGGAACCAGATAGCAACCTTGAAACTGGGGGTGGAACCTGCCTCTTGCCCAATACCACTACCATTGTCCCTGGAGGATCGAGGAGTGTGGGGGGGACAGAACCTTCTTCACTTCAGCTAGGGGTTGTGGGGACTGGCTGCATGAGGAGCTGAGCTAAGCCAAGGACAGCAGAAGTGCCACATGGTTTCTTCCTTCTAGCCCCAGCTTCCTGCCTATCCTCTTCCCTTCTGCATGCTGGCTCTGTGATGCAAAGCTGAGCCTGGCTCCCCACACAACTGCTTCCTGAAGTCTGAGGCAGGAGTGGCTCGGGGGCTCCCCCATGCCTGCATCAGCTGGGGACAGTGAAATTAGTGTGTAGGCTCCTCCTTCCAGTGCCTGCTCCTAGTCAGTGGGGGACACATGAGGGTGGGGGGCAGGGAGCAGGCTTTAGAAGGAGGAACCTGTGTGCCTCTACTGCTGTCATCTACTCAGCCAGAACCCCCCCCCCCCCCACACACACACACACATACGGCCTCAGCCCATGGCTGGAGCAGAGCAGGAGCAGCTCTGGGGCTCCCCCTGCACATAGGCAGAGGAAGAAAATATAATTTGGGAGCATTGAGTGCATGCACACGCAAGTGAGCACATGCACATCCCCCCACCCCAGCAAGTAAGTCTGTCATAGGGAAGAGGCAAGGGGACAGATTGAAGTCCCTGTGGTGAGGGCATGAGTGGAGCAGAGACAGGGGCAGGGGCCCAGGTGGGTGAGTAGGGCCCCAGGGCTGGGGCCAGGGCTGGGGTGGGTGGTGGGAGGGATAAAGCCTAAGCAGCTCTTCCAGGGCCGTGTATGGGGTGCTCCCACCACTGTGTTCACCCCCCAGGGCAGGCACAGGAGGCACATGCCTCCCTGATCTATGCATGGGGCAGAGGTGGCTGCCACTGTGGGCTGAGCTCTGCACCCTGCTGCCAATGCCCCAGAAGCAGAGTGATACCACATGCCTCCTGTGTGCTGCCCGTGCCACCTGCCTGGCAGTGGGAGGCACGTGATGTTGTGCTATTCCCTGGACACTAGCAGCAGGTTGCAGAGTCCAGCCCACAGCAGCAGCCTCCTCCACCCCATGCACAGATTGGGGGGAAATGTGCCCCCTTTGCCTGCCCCAGGGGTGCTCACAGCAGCAGGAGTCCCCACCCCATGCCCTTGAATGAGCTGCCTGGGCAGTAAGCATCCCATGACCCACCCCGGGCCCCATTTAGCACCCCCACAGGGGCCTCGATCTGCCCACCCCACACTTCTTCCCTCCTGTGCGCCCCTTCCTAACCACACATTTACTCTCTGGATACTGCTCCACACCTGACCAGGCCAGCCTGAGTGCCTAGCCACCCGCAGGCTCCACCTGCTTGTCTCTATCTGTGCACACCCCACTGTAGTTGCCCAGAGCCCACACCTGGGCTGCCTGCATTTGTGGGGGCTAATCCCTGTTTGCCCTGGCCTTCCACCACTTACACCCCTGCACCCAGATCAATCAGGGCCAGCAGCACTAGAAGAGGTGCATTGGCACTACTGTACCTCTCTTGGATTACACCCCTGGATGAGCCTAAGGGTACAACCTAGTCTGTAGTTAGCTGTTAACACAAAGCTACTTCAAAATGCTGTTTAAATAAATTAATGTAAATGATACTATGCAATACTTGTTTTTTAACTGGAACTAAAAAGAAAAAAAAACACTTTTAAAAATTTGGAACTAGTGAGATGGAACAAGCACAATCATTTATTAAGCACATTAATTTCTCTTTATGAGCAATGAATCTTAAAAACCACAGTGGTTTGTCAGAATAATTAAATTCTATTTTCTCTTCAGATATAAAAGCCTACACATCTTGCAAAAAACAATCGTTACCTATTCAAAAGCTTAACTTTAGATCATGTGCTTCTAACGGATATTTTTTCTCTCAAAAAATGCACTTACAAGATAAGGCCCAGATTCCAATAGCTTTACTCACATTGAATGTAATCTGTTTCAACCTTAATCTAGTTTAGTAACTACAGATGTGGTTCTCAACTTTTTTAGGCCCAAGACAACCGTCATTAACCTTAATAAAGCCCCTGTTCGACTCAAGACACTACTCTATAACTTTTTTTTAATTGAGGGTCCCATATTTGAAAAACTAAAGTATTTATTTCAGTGTTCAGCTACCTATAGAAGGGCCAGGCAGTAGGGGCAGATAGGTATGAGCCTGAACCTAAGCCTGGGCTTACATGCTTACCACTCACACCTGGCTTATCACATCTCACATTTTGTGGCAGGCTTCAAAGGATCTTGAGGCATCCCATGATATCCCAGCGCCCTGATTGAGAATCACTGAATTAAAGTGGTCAGACTCTGATGATGAACAGAAACATGTGCCATATAAAGTTATTTATTATATCACTGTGAATGCTAATTTCACTCCAATTTGAATTATTCTTTGTCATCAATATTGATCTTGCTTCTCTCACCTATAAACTGAAGAGAAGCTTAGTGACTGTAGAAGATACATACCAGCATCAGTCTTTTTGTTCTTAATAATTCCATTTGTGTCCATGAGAGAATAGTCAAATATACTTTGATTAGGTTTCCCACTTCCTTTTCGAGTCTGTCTGTAGTTGTAAATCATAATATCTTTCCTACTATCCTCTATGCACCCTCTATGAAATTCACTGTTGTCACTTCCATGTAGATTAAATGTCTTCATTTAGTACTTAGACTTTACAGCATCTGTGTAGTTAACCTGTGGCTGGCTAGCTAGCTATCTAAGCTGATACAGGGTCAGTAGGCACTAAAGAAAGTTCAGGCAAGCTCTGTAATTTATTAGCATCAATCAACAATTTTATTCCATTTTATGATAAGGGTTAAGGGCTTGGACAGATTCCACACTTGGAGTCCATATCCACAGTCTTTTATGGAAAAAGAGAGGAATTGGTGAATTAGGAAATTTCCAGCTGGATAAGTCAGTCACTAGCAATAAATTACATGTAAGAATAGAAAGACATTAATCTGGAACTTTCTACTACTTTAACATGTAGAGAAAATTACGGACCATATTTACCTGAATCCAAGATGATTTTGAATTTAAGATGAACCCCCAATAATTTGATTCTGTACATGGAGAATGTATAAATTTGTGATGATTTTCTATGTATAGAATCTAATTATTGGAGGGCCATCTTAAATTCTTCCCCTCCTAATGCTATAGTGGGGAAAGCAGCAGCAGGGGGGCAGGCAGTAAAGGGGAGGGATAGTGGCCTGACATCCACCTCTTGCCCTTTGACAACTTGTTCCCTCTGCTGTCATAGTAACATAGTATCATAGTGTCTAGAGTCGGAAGGGACCTGGGCAGATCATCTAGTCCGACCCCCTGCCTTGGCAGGAAAGAGCACCGGGGTCAGATGACC
>JAGPOW010003642.1:99954533-100040972 GCA_030014935.1 Caiman crocodilus | reverse complement strand
GGCCCCACTTACCTTCAGGAAATCAGCTGCTGCTCCTGCTGCCTCCTCAGCTGCTTCGCTCGCTACTCGCTGCTGCTGCTCCTCACCGTCGATGCAAACCAATGTCTGCCCTGCTAGGCCTATTCCCCTGCCACCTGCATCCTGTTGCCTCTTCCCTGCCCTATAGCCTTGGCTCCCACCTGTCCCTTCTAGCTTCTGTCCCTCCTGCAGCCTCTGCCCCCATTTCCCATTGCTTACCATCAGGTGCAGTTCCAGCCGCATTCCAGCTAGAAGTATGGAGCACAGGATAACTCTGCCCCCAGCCCAGACACACAGAAGGATTTTTAGAGGTGGCAGATCTGAGGCAGGTGGCTGCTGTGCCACCCCAAGCCAAGTCAGAGCCAGAGTCAGAGCCACAGCAGCCACCTTCCCCCACTCTCCCTTGTATTCAAATTCAAGATAAGGGGCCCTTTCCCCGTCCACGTTGAATAGGGGGTGGGAATCTTGTTAATTCAAGTAAATATCATAGTTCACAATTCAAAGGAACAAGTAATATAAAGGAAACTACCTGCTTTCACCTTTAAAACATAAACACCAATAGGTAACAGCAGTTAAAAAGAAAGAGGAAGCTAGGCTCCACATGTCTACACTTGACTGGGACATTAAAAGCCTCAGAATCTCTCATTCACTTTTAGTGTAATGGAAGTTGGTTGAATTTGGATGGTGTCCAAAGTATCACCCAGCTAGCTCGCTTCCATCCCCCAGAATCATGTTAGTCAGCTTATACATTATGATAGAATAGGTGTGACATGCTGACGTGGAGTGGTAGGAGTAGAATGGACAGGAATCTTTAAAGTTGCAGGAAAATATTTGTTTTGCAAGCCCAATCCAAGAATGCTAGGTTTGACTCTTCAACCTGCAATTATAAGCTTCTTCCATAGAAGACTATATGTTTCCCCAACACTTATCTAGGAAGAGAACAGTTCTGTCATTCAACATGATGTTTTCACTAAGCAGGATCTGTTTTATTTGATATGCTCATATGAATATCTGTGACAGATAATGGAGACAAGCTTAGACTTAAATCTATGAACAAATCTGAAAAACCATATAACTTTATTTACTTTAACTACATTTGGTTGAAGGTTTCTACATGCAATCCCCAAAAATTCTTTTATTAAAAGGTTTTAATTAGAAATGTCTCCTGAGAAATTGAGAAGACAGTTGTCAAGCAAAACTGTTTTAAATCCCTGCTTACAAAGGAATGTTTATGTCAAAGAGCTATTTTTCCATCCTTGTTTTTCAGGAGTTTCATCCAATGCCCAAGATGTCAGTATTCTACACATTTACCTGGAACAGCAGCAATTTGAGCCAGGATGGAGCAGGGGGTCAGCCCTGGGCTCTAGGTGGCAGCATCAAGCAATGGAGGGACTGGCTGGGGCTCAAAGATGGTGAAAGTTCAGAGTTGTATGGCTATGAAGCAGGTAGGAGTCTGGCCCTCAGCTGGCTAGGCTGACCAGGAGCAATTTACACCCTCAGTCAACATCTACACTTGCACTTAATTGCAGTAAATTACCCTTGTATAAAATAGTACTGTCCCTGACTTCTATGTTACAGTGATGTTAATTAGTTTGCTGTGGCCCAATACCATCACACATGTAGAAGGTGATGCTTTACTCTCCAGCTAATTAGTCTACTCCGCAGTTAAGCACATGTATAGATGCAGCCACTGGGTGTGTCTACACATTCATTAATGTGCTATAGTTACTGCACATTTAGTTTAGTATTTCCTTAAGGAAGTACTAACTGCATGTGCAGGTACTACATTTACTGTGCAATAGCAGCAGCACACAGTTATTTTGTGATATATACTGCTCAGTAGCCTAATAATACCACATAGTTGCGTATTAGCACGGTTTTTGACCAGCATGCACAGTGTTATTAGGCTACCGCACAGTAAGTGTCTTGTGTAGATGCACCCACTGTTTATCAGATCTAGCTTGTTATGGATAGTCTAGGAAGTACCATCCATTTTAGTCTAGGAAAGTCTAGGACATGATTTTGATGTTACTAGAGGGTTGTTTTTTACCTGTGAATGAATCAGGTATTCTTTGCCATTAACTTCAGTGGAAATCTTATGTAAAAGAAAACATCAATTAATTTCATCATAGTAAGGACTTCAGAAATTGGACTCCAGTGTACAGATTGTTTTCTATATTATTAGAAGTTGATATTATCATGACACTTAACTTTGGCACTTATTTAATTTGTTTCTCTATTGCCTTCTAGAAGTTTGGAGTCAGCAGCTAGATTTCAGGCTTACCCAGCTGCCCAACCATTTTATTGTTTTAAAGACCATGAAGACTGAGCCCAAGAAATGAAAAGCAGTGAGTGTATGGCTGAAAGGACATTGTTTACCAGGGTCTGCATTTTGGCCAAGAGCCCTTTGCAACTCTATGCTTTAAATCTGAATAACTTCTTTATGCACAATCTTCACAACTAACAATAGATCTATTGTATTGTCATTACAGTGTATTGTAACACAGCATATGCTCCAGCTGTTCTTGTTGTTTACAGCATTAGAAAAATCTTTCATTAGGAAGTTTTGTGTTTAAAGAGATAGTATGGGCTATGCTGTAACTATACTACGAGTCTGAAATTCCTACCAAAATTAGTGAGGTGCATGTGTTATTGATTTGGAACTTCTGTGTTCATGGCAGTGGTGAGCAGGAGAAGAGGTGGATTAACAAACCGTCCTATTTTATACGTGTGTGTGTGTGTGTGTGTGTGTGTGTGTAGCAATCTAAAAGTCTGTCTTACAAGAGAAAAGTTTACCACTGAAATGCTTGGTAAATTAAATAGGTGACACAGCTGGTATATTATTATTATTAATATGTAAAATTAATTGCATTGGTTTAATTAAACAAGTTTACTTGCACTCTCTTCCGATTTATCAAAACCTGCCTATTTTTCCTAAAAGCCTGTGTCGACACATGTAATATGTAGAATGCCCTTTTATTTATATAATGCTGATAATAAGCCACCACACAATTCCTCTTAAATTCCCAGTAATGAAGCACTGGCATGTGTCTGATTTTTCTTTGCATGGCTTTAACAAAGAGCTTTTCAGTTTTACTAGTACATAATTAGAATATATGCATAAATCCCACTCTATAGCTCCAATGTAATTAAAGATCTTTCTTCAAGGGGAAAATTATGAGGTTTTTTCTTTAAAAAGAAAAAAACCCTACTGAAACAAGAAATCCATGACTAAATGCATTTTTATGCATGAATCAGTCTTCTAAAATATTTCTGAAAACAATTAATAATGGTATGTTTAAGATGTTTTAATTTATTTGTTTTAGCATGGGAGAGAAGTTTCTCAACAGTGTTTTGCAGCCGTTGTCAAGAAATGCAGAATGGTTGTGCTTTCTTCTAAATAGAAGCAGCAGAAGCCTTTTGGCAATAATTAAATTTACTAAATTTTTAAGCAGTTAAAGACCTTCAATTTTCTGGGTGCCTTATTTCATATTCTAGTAGTAAAGTTATAAACTTCAAAAGGAGTCTTCAGAAAGCATTTCCACTTGCAAAAGAAGTGTGATAGGGTCATTAAAGGAATGCTAACCTAGTTTTATTTCTCCCTTGCATGTCCTCTTCTTTTAAAACTTAGTAAACATAATACTAAACACATTTTGTCTGGCCTTGCACAAATACCTGAGAGTCAAGTGGAACCTAATATGTCCATTATTGAGACAGAAGTGGGCAAAGTATCTACCACAAGTAGAAGTAAGAAAAAAAATACTGCCGGGCATTTAACTAAATACTATCTCATCGCACTTACCAAAGGAGAGACTGATTTAAAAAAAAAAAAACCCTCATCAAGAGAAGAGATAAAAAAGGAACAGAGAAAATAAAAATATATTGTTTCTTAATTGAACTCTTGAAGAGAAAGAAAAAACACTGTTCAGAGACAAAAAATAAAGAGATAAAACTTATATAAGCCTCGATGCATTTCTAATCTAGGAAACACAGCACAGAAGGTTATGAAATAAGGGCAAGAACTAGCCCCATCAGACTCAATTCAGCTGCTCTCTGTGCTTTTTTTCTTACCGCTACCTAGTTTTCATTTGATCTCTTTTATAATTATCTAGTTCTTTCCTTTAATCATTGCATCATGCTTCTCCTGTCTGGGAGAAATGCTGTTACTCAGGCTGTGCTTAGAAAATATGTCCAAGCTCAGCACCTAGAAGCATCTGTTCACTGCAAAAACTAACAACAAAAAAGAGTACAATCATATGGTTAACAGGCCCTTCTTTATTAGAATATCCTTCCCATGACCCATGCTTATATTGTGATTTTGCCCTTTATATGCCAATAGTTGGGTTTTCATACCCAAATTAAGTACAGATCGCCTTTAAAGCACTGGGCAAAAAAAGCTGCAGAAAGTGTCAAACTGCTTTACTGTCCAAAGTCTAGAAGTTTTCCTGTGTAAGGAACAAAATAAGTAAAGATACCAGGATTTGGTTCTGAATTAGTTCCATCATTAGTTAAAATGTTTCTCAGTTTACTCTTCTGAAGGTAGTGTAGTCACTCTCCACAGAATATTGCCAGACTCTTTTGCTTTCTTGGAGAAAACAGTGTCTAGCAGGCTGCTGTAGCATTAACTCATGGCAATTTCAATCTCCACTTACACAATACTAATGAGGCCATATCTACCAAATTCTTCTTTACACCTCAGATGCCAGACACTTAGCAGAGCACAATTTTGGGTTGATCTTCAGCGTAGGTGTTGACATTGGAATATCATGCATTTTATCCAGGTAAAGATTATGTTCCTCCTTCTGTCCCATCAAGGGAAAGTAATAATAAAGCTGGTTTGTCAGCAAATGCTTTTGAATTCTCTAAGGTTTCAGAATGGTCCAGACAAGCTTTACAGTTGAGAAGTTCGCCTAGGTGCCAGCAAGTTAGTAAAAACTTCTAATCCCTTGGGGCACCTATACACATGTAGGGAGACTTTTCCAGTGTGCTCTAATTACAGCACATTGGAGCAGACTCAATCAGGTCTACTGGAGTATGATCATTACTGCACCTCCAGCAGACTCCATCATTCTGTATCAATGTCCCCACACTGAAAAGCAGTAGTGGGCACACTTTGACAAGATTTAGTTAAAGCATCCCCACTGCTATGTTTCAGTGTGGGGAATGCTGATATACCTGATGCTCTGGGCGCTTTAATTAGAGTGGTTCTGAGAGCCACTCTAATTAAAGCACTCCTCCCACCCCCGCTCCAGGAGCCTTTAATTACTATAACCATAAACACAATGGCTTCAGTCATTTTCTTCTTCTTTCTCATCTGATGACAAAGGTCATCATGGTTTCCTAAAAAATTGCACAAAAACCCCTCCCACCAAAGCTTTTTGCAGATGTTAAATCAATGAGTTGTAGTATAAAAACCTAAATGAGGAAAATCAGTGAAGAAAGAGATTGATTTGCTGTGGAGGGATGTTAAGATTATGTCAGAATTGTTGGAGTATAATTTGGTGGAGGGAAAAAGGCTGCTAGACACTGCAGTAATTCAGTGCTTCTCTAGCACTGTCTTCCCTTGTCCTGAAATCAAAAGTAAAGAACACAGTATGTGATGGATATTGCAGGACATATGTGCCCACAGGTATCTAACTTGTATTTCAGGTTGTATGTGCCAACTTTTTTTATAAACAGGACCAAACAATACCTTGGTGTATACTTAAAGAGAGAATTACTCAACTCCTGTCCATTACCATTAATTCTAGAACAGGTTCAATATCATAGACACCAACTATACTTTTTCACCTGATTGCAGATCTCCAGTACATCCTTATCTCTTTGCACTGAGAGGCAAATTGCTTGGTCCTGAATTAGATACTACTAATTAGCAAACACTCAGGCTTGTTCTTTTCACAGTTCATTTCATGGAGGAGGAGGATGTAGGTGAAGGGACAATGGACCATAGATTACTGTTACCATCACTACTGCTTTTTCAGATTTGCAACATGACGTATATTAGTGTGTGTATATGTTGTTAATATAAGGTTTATTGGGCTAAAGGGCAATATTTCAAGCTTGGTATCTCTTTCCCTACCTACAGCATCTAAACTTAGAGCAAACATACACATTTAAATTCATCCTTGCAAAACTGTCATTAAAATTCAGCAGCCCAGACACAAAACTGACTTGCCTGCCCTCCACCATTGTGACTGACATTAATGAACAAATGAATGCTATTTTACCCACCTATTAAAAGAATTACTCACCCAGAATCAGTATACGAGTACAATTTTGCAAGGGTGATGGAACGGATGCTTGCAATGTGAAAATAAAATAGGACCTTTTTCTCTTCCCCTCAAATAAGCAAGTATATATGCAATACCTCTAAAGCTATGTTAAGAATAAGCTTGCAAAGTCAAGCATTCAAAAGTTAAAAATTGCCAGAATTAAGATTTGCAGTGGAATATTAATTCACCCCCTTACACTGATGTATTATGATACACATTCATATGAGCACATACTAATTTTTCCATGGGACCTCTACTTCATTCACTGCCCAGATGGATGGTCCTTACTGTAGGGGTAGCTGTTCAGTATTTCTTCTTAAATTCATTGTTCAAGCTGTAGCCTCATGCATAATAAACTGCATAACACCCAAACCCTTGTTAAATATAGAATTCCCAGTTTCTTAACAGGTTTTCCAATGGTTTTCCATCAAAGCACTATAAGCTATTGCTAGCAACAAAAAACAGATTTTTAAACATATTTAAGTATCTATCTGGCTGGAATAAATGGGACTTTCTTAACATGTGTAACAGACCTATAGGTTTTTTTAATGAACATTAGTGAATTTGTTTTGACAACAGCCCTACTAAGCTGTTATCATCTGCATTTTATACAAGGGAACTGAGGCACAGTGGCTAAAACTGAAATTATAGAAAATATCCACCAGTTTGGGTACCTGCTCTGAGAAGCCTGCCATGCAGATTTTAGGGGTATGTAGCTTTTAATAGCATTTTATAGGGACTAAATATAGCTCCTGTTGGCTTCTGCTTTTTCTGGGATCATTCTGCACATCAAACCCTAGGGCTAGGGAAAGAAATTGTACATTAACCTGTATAAGTAATTGGAAATCGGGTCAAATCTGTAACATAACAGAAATTCACATGAACTGCTTTCAAGAAGGCCAAAACCAGTTTAAGATAAACCTGGATAGATATAGTATCAGACTTAACTGATTTAGGTTAGATCAATTTATTGGACTTCTGTTCCAGATCCAAGTTAACTCACAATCTCCCAGCATCCCAGGATGCTTTGAACCTCCTTCATAAATCCACCCCCATCACAGGATGGGTAGTATAGCATTGGCCCAGGTTGCCACTCTAGCTGAGCAGGAAGGCATGCTCTAGCACCATCTGGCTTCTGACCTGTGCTACTGCAGGCATGTAGCTACATTTTCAGAATCAAACGTGAATTTCTGTTCACTTGCTTATTGGTTCAATCTATGCAGCTTAGATTAACCTGTAAAGACTCATTCAATTCAGCCTCAGGCTTTCTGACTATCTGTACTTAATCTAAGGGTATTGTGGTGGAGCACCTTAAGGCGCGCTCACCACTTGAGGGCTTTCACAAGCTCTGAGGAGAGCCTGCTTTGGCAGAGCAGAGGGGGAACCTCCTCCAGGAACTATTTTAAGTGGGGTGTATCTGTCATTTTAAGAGCCTGAAGAGGCGACCAGCAGGTGCGGCCCAGCTCTGATGAGTGGCCATTTTAAGATTCAGGCCAGCAGAGCTAGAGACAGCATTCTGTTGCCTGCCACTGAGGAAACAACATCTACTGGTGGAGCTGCTGCTCTGGTAACACCAGGAGGTAAGGATAAAAGCTGATGGAAACGGTAAGGAGGCTCTTGGTCCTGGGCAAGACCTAAAACTGAGCCCTCCTGGGGATGAGTGGCCTGGTGGGGTTGTTTGTGGCAGAACTCCCACAGAAATAGCAGGCCAGTTACCACCCTGGTGGAAGGTGAGTAGGGGTACCTAAAACCCAGCCCTCATCTTCAGGTGAGTCATTTAATATCCGAGATAGTTGTGGAACGAGGCACAGCTGCGGCCACCTGAGCCTGCATGGGGTGCAAGAGGGAGAGTGGTGGGCCAGACACACTGGTGAGTGCCACCTGAGCCTGTGGGGTGTGTGTTAACCCCAGGTCTCAGCATAGGGGGGACAGAGTGTCGGCCTCAGTGGAGGTGATGGTGTAGAGTGGGGTTCAGTAGGGAACCTGACAGCCTGCACCAGCATGACAGTTGGGAGACCTGGAGAGGTTAGCAAGGCTGTGGGGCCTAGTAGAGAGGCAAGAAGCCCAGAGGCTAGGAGCCCTGACTGTGCATGTGTGTAGGGCATGGAGTTCAGTAAGGGACTCCCCTTAAGAGAGTAAGGGTATCAGAGCCCAAGGAGAGGGGCGAGTTATGAGGCCCTGTGAGAAAAGGGCGTAAAGTGGGTCCTAGTAAATGAGAGAGTCTGAGGGTAGGCCCTGCTAACACGGGGCCAGGTTAGGTACAGGTAAGTCTTCAGTCCACAAGTGGGTCAGAGGCCAATTGGGTGAGGCAGCTGAGGAAGTGCCAAGGGGAAACAATGGGGGCAAGTCAGGAGTCCCTAATTTAGAGCAGTGACCCAGTGAGGGACTAGAGGTATAGTCAATTCAGTTTTCTGCTAACTGCCCAGTGCTTGCTCGGGTGAGGGTCGCGGGAGAGGCCCAAGAAGCTGCATACTTGCTGGCTGGAGAGTGCATAGAAACAAACCCCAGTACCCTGCCGGTGAGGGCAGGGTGAATGTGGCCCCAGGGAATGGAGAGGCAGTATGAGAGTGGCCCTGCAAAGGGCCAGTATGTGAGAGACCATGTGAGAGGCGGTAGAGTAGGAGAGGCCTCAGTGAGAGGGAGGCGATATGAGTGTGGCCTGCAATAGGGCAGAAAGTAAGAGGCCTAACACTGAGAGAAGTTGATCCTGGCCTCAGGCTGGAGCAGAACTCAGCTGTTAGGAACATCTGCGAGGCTTGGGATGCAGTATAGGGGTGGTTGGAGCTGCATACATTGGCCCCAGAGACCAGGATGTTCAAAGGCCAGCCTTCCACCTAATTAACACCATAATTATGTGTTATCAAGCCATTGCAGGTTAGAAGGGTGGGTGATATGCCCAGAGGCAGGTGAGGAGACTAGCACTGTGGCTAGTCAGGGAGTTCCCACCTTGCTACAGGCATTTATACACATTTTTTTTCCAGTGATGTGCCAAAGATCTGCTACTTCAAAGCAGACTCGATTAATAAAGTCTGCTCTGCACATGAGCTGAGAGGAACTGCACTGTGCCACGGACCATTGTATAAGCAGCAAAATGTACATTAGCATGTAGAAAATGGTGGTGGTATGCTTTGAACTAAATCACCTCCAAGGTGTTTTAGTTCAAAAGCACGCTGCTGCCATTTTTTCAGTGTTGATGCACATTTTGCCACTTATACAACTGCATGCATCTCAGCATCGGCCACTTTTCAAAGCTTCAATGCATGCATGTGTAAACATGCCCTAGATGTCTCAAATTGGGTATACTTCAGAGTGGTCACCTGTGATGGATTAGAACTTTGTCAAAAGAATAAACATCTCTAGGAAAGCATTTGACCAACTAACCACAACAGCATATTTTCTCTCTCTACAACTCTCACTTATTCCAGACCCTGGTCTTCCCTTTGTACTGAATGAGTCAGTGGAAAAAAACCCAATTGCAGCCATGTAATTAAAGAGTATGGGACAGACCTAGTTTACCCTAAGTAGCATGCATGTAGCCATGTAACTGAAGTGCTTGTTATTTCCATTTCCAGGGTGAGCATTTAGTTTATGCTTACCCTGCACTTCCTTACCAAGCCCCAAAACTCTTGCAGAAGAAACTGAACTAGAGGGTGCTGAAGAAGACCCCCATCTCTAAGGCCACAAAACATAACAGGAGCAGGGGGAGATGTGAGAATGCATTTCCTGCCTCCCTGCAAAGTGCACTAACCACCAGGGAATGAAGTAAGCATTGTCCAGAGTACCTTCCAGACATCTTGAAGCTGGCCTACCTCTCCTTGCATTTATCATTGGTTGGACAAACAGCACTAGGATGGTTTCCTCCCCATCAGACACGGGAGCCTAAGCTAGAACACAGGGCTTCCTTCCTCCCAGGACAAGATCCACCGCACTGAGCATGTCTGTGGCTTGCATGTCTCCTCTTTCCAGATATCATTTCCTCTTGAATGCCCAGTAAGCTAGCTTCACTGGCAAAAGTAGAGAAATTCTGGGTTAATGGCTGTTCTGTCAACTGGTAACTTGAGCACTTTGATAGTAATCGGGAAACTTGAGTTCCAGCCCTGCTGAGGGGGGGGGGGGGTCTTAAAACTTGGATCTGTACTTCTTGGAAAATACCCTAAGCTGAAGGTTACTGGGCTAAAAGGTAGGAGGGATCCCACTCCCTTCCTACTTGTGTACCTGCAGGGTGATCTTATTTCCACAGGTGGAAACAGAATCCTACATTTTGCATATGTACCAAAAATTGCAGTTATATGGTTAAATATGCCACTCAGGCATGCAAAAGGTAAATAGATTTTAGCCCTGTCATAAATGCTCATGTCCAAGGGGCTGAATATACAAATTTAATTCTGGCATTTTCCCTATTTTGTGCACTAAATTTTGATAGACAGGAATGTGCGGACTCACATTACCAATACAAGCATCTTTACCTACAATGCTTCCCCTGATCTACATCTGCCTTTCTTCCTCCAATACAGGTATCTCTTCTATGAGAAGGCCCGGAAGAGCTGTATTTTTTTTTTCCTGCTGCAAGACCAAACCTGAGCATGAGACATGATGGAGCTCAGTTACTGAATATAAAATGTAGTAATTGGTTTAACATAGTGATTTTTCATTGCTTTTATTGTTGCAACACTGGGTGTGCTGAATATCATTAATAACTGCTGTTAGGTTTATAACAATAAGCTTCACTGGTTTCCTGACTTTTATTGTAACCTGCCGTAATCCTCTGGGCTCAGTCCAGTTTCTCTCTTGTCTGTATGCTTGTTCTCATTTCTTCCTACTCACCCTCTCCATAAGTATGTTTCTTCCAGGCCTTTTTCTTATTGTTTTCTTTGTCTCACCCACTCTTGGTTTTATTCCTTTCATACTGTCCCTTAGGCTTTGAACAGCTTCTCACTTCTCATCTGACAAGAGCCATCCCTATTCAAATCTGGCTTAAAATCCACTTCTTTCAAGAAGACTTCTAGTACTGATCTGTGCACTGACATCCACCCCCATCATCTTGTATTAAATTGTTATCCCATTAATTGTTGTCTGTCTGAATTAGACTTGAAGCCCTTAGGGCAGGCACCTCATCTTTCATGTACTTCTGAAGTGCCATGCACATTTATAGCCTTCTCTCTATATATGAACAAAATAATTTTAAAAGAACTACTTGAAAAGCTGATAGAAAAATACTGATGTAAAAAGCAAGTTATAAAATAGGCACCATTTATGGAAACTATAAAGATAGAGCTGAGCAAACAATGCAAAACCTTTCCACAAACACATTCAAACTTCTCATGGTATTATTTTTCATCCCACTTGTGATAGGGTCGGGTTGGGTCCTAGGGATGGTTGTGAGATGACCAGGTAATTCCTGCCCAGCTGTAACTTTAGGGTCCCTCACTTCCTTTATTTACCCACCATGACTTTGATAAAATTTTGGAAAAGAGGGAGGCTGCCTGAGAGCTCTGGAGTAAGCTTGCTGGTTTTCAGTGTCAGGCTTCAGCTTTCTTGGCCTCTTCCCCTTTTGCTCTAGCAGAGCCCTCCAGCTCTAGTACAGACCAAGCTTCAGGACTCCCTGCTTCTTCTCTGCTTTCCAAGGCCTTGTCTCTGCCTTCTTTTAGGCTGCTGAGCCTCCCTGGGCTCTTTCTGATAGTCTGTACCTGGGCCTCAGGTCCTGTCTCATGGGCATGCTCGATACATCCCCCACCATAATATCATAGTACTTAGGGTCAGAAGTCACCTAAACAGATCAGGTCTGACCCCCTGCCCCCTGCAGGAATGGTTGCTGGGATCATATCACCCCAGTCAAATATCTGTCCAGCCTCCTGTTGAAAATCCCCAAGGTAAGAAAGAGCACCACCTCACCTCAGAGCCCATTCCAGAGCCTGGAAACCCTGACTGTAAAGTAATGTCTCCTGATATCCAGCCTTAATCTTCTAACAATTTGTTGCCGTTATTCCTAGTAACACTGGGTGATGCCTGGGGGAACAGAGCCTCTCCCAATTCCCACTGGTCCCCTGCGGGGAGTTTGTAAACCACCACCAGATCCCCTTTCAGCCTTCTCTTGTGGAGGCTGAATAGTTTCAGGCCATTTAGCCTCTCTTCATCGGGCCTGCCCTGCTGCCCCTTGACCATGTGAGTGGCCCTCCTCTGGACCCTCTCAATACTAGTCACATCTGTCTTGAAGTGCAGCACCCAGAACTGGATGCAGTACTCTAACTGTGGCCTGACCAATGCCACATAGAGAGGAAGGATCATCTCCCTGGACCTGCTTGTGATGAGCCTGTAGATGCACGACAAGGTGCAGTTAGACTTAGTGACCACTTCCTCGCATTGGCGGCTCATGTTCATCCTGGAGTCAACAATGACTCCAAAATCCTTTTCTGCCACTGTGTTGACTAGAAGAGTGTTCCCCAGCCTATAAGCATGTTGCTGGTTTCTTCTCCCTAGATGCTGTACCTTGCACTTGTCTGTGTTGAATTCCATCCTATTCTCATCTGCCCACCTCTGTAATTTGTCTAGATCTAGCTGGATTCTGTCCCTCCCCTCCAGCGTGCTCACCTTGTCCCACATCTTGGTGTCGTCAGTGAATCTGGACAGCTTGCATTCCACACCCACATCCAGATCGCTGATAAAGATGTTGAACAGTACAGGCCCCAGGACCAAGGCCTGGGGGACTCCACTGCCCACATCCGTCCAGGTCAAAAACAACCCGTCCACCACCACTCTCTGAGTGTGACCACCTAGCCAATTTGCCACCCATCTGACTGTGTAGGCATCAGTGCCATAGTCACCAAGTTTTTTTAAGAGAATCTGGTGGGAAACTGTCAAAAGCCTTCTTAAAGTCCAGAAAGATGACATCCACCCTGACACCCTCGTCCAGAGACTTTGTGACCTGATCATAAAGAGAAACCAGGTTAGTCAGGCAGGATGTGCCCTCAATGAACCCATGTTGCTTGTCCCTGAGCATTACTTACCCTACTGGACCCTTGCAGATGTGCTCCTTGATAATTTTCTCAAAGGTCTTCCCAAGGATCAAGGTAAGACTGACTGGCCTGTAATTGCTGAGTCCTCTTTCTCCCCTTCTTGTAAATGGGGACCACATTGGTCCTTTTCCAGTCCTCTGGTACCTGGCCAATGCCCCATGAGCACTCATGAAGCAGTGCCAGGAGCCCCGCTATGACCCCTGCCAATTCCCTCAGCACCCTTGGGTGAAGAGCATCTGGACCTACTGATTTAAACATGTCCAGCCCCTCCAAAAGTTCCCTAACTAGGTCATCCCTGACCCTAGGCATAGTGGTTCTGCCCCTGAGTCTGTCTGCAATTCTAGTGGGGGAGATGTCCCAGTCCCTGTTCAGGAGTATGGAGGCAAAGAATACATTAAAGAGATCAGCTTTTTTGTTTGCTGCAAACACCAGATTACCAAGCCTATCCTGTAGGGGCCCCCACATTACCTGGTGCCTTCTTCTTACTTCCTATATATTTAAAAAAGGACTTTTTATTATTCTTAATTCTGGTCACTAGCCTTAGCTCCATCTCTGCCTTGCTCTTTCTAACAGCCTCCCAGAAATCCTGAGCAATGGAGGTATAATCCTCCTTGGTTATAGCCTTGCTTCCACTGTTTGTATGCCTTCTTTTTTGCCCTCAAGCATCCCTGGATGCCTTTGCCAAGCCAAGCAGGCTTCTTAGCACTCTGCTAAGTGCTTCCCTGCTTGGTGCACATTGGAACTGACTCCCTTTGAGCTCGAAGGATCGTCTCCTTGAGGAACAACCACCTGTCTTGGACTCCCATCTCATTGAAGCCCCGAGACCCCAATGCCTGTTCTACTAACCGTCTTAAGCTTACAGAAGTCAGCCCTACTGAAGCCGAGGACCTCTGCCTTGCTGCTTGCATTCACCACCCTGCACTGGATAGTAAATTCCAGCCGGCAGTCATCACTGTTGCCCAGGTGGTCAAGTACTCACAGACCCCTCACCAGGTCACTGCCTGTGGCAGGGACCAAGTCCAGCAAGGCATTTCCCCTGGTAGGACTATGCACCTCTTGGGTTAGGTGGAGGTCCTGTATCCTGGCTAGAAACCTAAGTGAGTGGTCAGACCTGCCCAACTGCTCCTCCCAGCAGATGTCTGAGTAGTTTAGGTCCCCCATGACAACCACATCACTTGACTTTATAGCCTCTGTGAGCTGACCTGAGAATTCCAGGTCCAGTTCATCCCCCTGGTGAGGTGGTCTGTAGTAGACACACGCTATCCTTTTCTCTATGCCCCCTTGCATTCTTACCCTGAGTGCCTCATTTTGCCCCTCCTCTGACCCCATCCTGATCATTGAGGACATGTAGTGCTCTTTGAAATATAGCGCTATACCCCCGCTCTTTTCCCTGCTCTGTCTTGCCTGTACAGTCTGTATCCCTTGATGTTCAAAGTATCCTGATGCACCACATGCTATGGGACCTCCAAAACCACCCCTACAGTCCCACCTAACCCTCCAGGTCTTCCACCCCCGCACCAGCACTGGACCCTCCTGGTCCTGTGTCTTCCCCACTCCCTGGCACCAGATGAGACTGCAGGTATCTAGTCTCCCCTGGGCACCAATGTTATATAGGAAATATTTAGGCTGGACATAAGGAAAAAACTTATTTTCCATAAAGGTATGTAGAATCTTGAACACACTCCCAGAAGAGGTGGTGCAGTCACCATCCTTGGAGGTGTTCAAGATGAGGCTGGACAAGCATGTTGTTGAGCTCGTTTGAGCCCAACTACCTCCTGCCCTCTGGCTGGGGACCAGACTTGATGATCTTACAGGTCCCTTCGAGTCCTACTATTCTATGATTTCCTGTAGCCATCACCTCATACTGTAAACTCTGTCTTCAGTAGAGAAAAAATTCCAAGTGATGCTGAGAACCAGTTGAATCTTGGCAAAGTCAATTTATTCATGATGTGTGCTCACGCTAGAGGGGAAGAAACTTAGATACTAACAAACAGAGCATCTACCAGGCCCACCACCTTTCAACAACTCTGTTGATAGAGAATATTCACTTTGAGTATACTCCCTCTGTAGAAACCTTTTTTAGGAGGGAGGGGAGGGTGTTTGAAATCTCAGCATATGGCAGGAAGACTTGCAGTTGTTCAGCTAGGCTCTTGATTAAAGAGGGGAGATTTTAAGAATTACTGCTTCTTCTAAAAGGGAGTCCTCTATGTCACAGTAGTCACATGCCTATGACTGCGCCAAGCAGGAAGAAAGTGCTGCCTGGCTTTAAGGTCTTGAACCAAACAAGGGGGTGGTAAAGCCAAATAGGAAAACTGGATCCAGGACTTTATTTTACTAAGCAAAAATATTTGTGGTTAATAAAATATCTTTTGCTGAGCCTGTATTTCCTTGGTTTGCTGTCACATTGTCTTCAAAGTGTGTTAGCAGGAAACCACAGCTCCCACATCCATCTGACTTAGGACAAACGCCTTGATTCTAGATGTAGGCGGTTGGATTCCAATATGTTACTGCCCAAATAGAGTATCAGCCCAAAGTCTGTACCTGAGAGGGTATGTGATAGACTCAAAACTAGAAGTGGCCAGTTATTACTCAGAACCAGGAAGCTTACAGCCATGTGGGATTCAGCAGCTGCTTTCCAAAGAGAAGCTATTTTAAATCAAAGTAATACAAGAAATATAACTTTTTGGTCAAAGTCTTCAAGAGTACAAAAGGGATTTTAAGTTAATGTAAACCTGAAGAAAGGGAGAGCATGGAGTAGCAGAACACTTTCCAAAAGTCTTGCATAATAACAGGAAATAAAGATTCTGATTCACTTCTGTAGTTTTGAACTGACTTCTTTTATTTTTTTTTAAATATCTGTGCTTTCTCCAATTCAAATAATTATAGATGAAGATCAGTGCTGGAAAGTCAATAAGACTCATTTGCAAAGCCTTTATAAAAACAATTTAAAATGCTAATTCAGCTATATTTATGATCCATTGCCCATTACTACCCAACGAATCCTAGGGCGGTCTCTGATCTGATGAGCTGAGACATCATCCTTTGGTAATATCAGAACAAAATGGCATGGGTCTCTTCCAGAACAGCTCCCCACCATCCTGGTATGAATTCAAGCTTGAAAATTAGCTTGATTTGCAGCAGCAACAGGAGCTTTCCCCAAGTCTGTCTACTTATTTCTAGTGATCTGCAACTTAGCACTAGCCTTGCTCATGAAATTGCAAGCAGTCTCTCTCCCCCTCCAAAAGAAAAAGCCTGCAGCAGTCTGGCACCGAGCTTCTCACTCACCTTGAAAGCACCTCCTGTATCAGCTTGTGGTGAGTTCTTCCAGAACCCGCTCTGCTTCAGACCTTGCTTCCAGAGCACACAGTGAGAAATGGGCAGAAATGCTACATATATTTATTACACTGGAATGGACTGAAGGCATTCTGTCTTGATACTTTTTGAACAGACCTTGTATTTACCTAACTTCTCAGGCAAATTTTCCAGCCCAAGATAAGCTCTGTGGTTATACTGTTAGCAATATCCAAACTAGTCAGCTTAAGACTGATGTAGTTACATCAGTGACTGCAGTGTATACATACCCTAAGACACATGAGGCAAATGCTATTTCACTTTCACATGACCAAGCAATACTTATTTAGCCACATATGTGCAATTTTTGGCATTTATACACATTGCTTTCTATTTTCACCTGTGAACATAAGAAGTGCTTTACTGGGTCAGGGCAATGGTCCATCTAGGGTATTATCCTGTCTCTGGAAGTGGCAGGAGTAGATACAAAAAGCACTGAACCAGCTGTATATAGAGTAATCTATCCCCTGTTCATTACCTCTCTGGCATGACGATCTTTCCTTTAGAGATCCCAGGGGAAACATCTCTGTTTTGTTTAATAGCTAGTAATAGAGCCATCATCCATGAATATGTAATCCTTTTTTAAACCTGGCTGTACTATTTGCCTCTATACTTTCTGTGACAATGAATTCTACACGTTAACTATGCATTTTGTAGGAAAGTACTTCCATTTGTTAGCTTTAAACCTGTTTCCTACTAACTTCAGTGGGTGCCTTCTAATTCTAATATCATGGGACGTGGGACTTAGTGAATGGTTCCCCAGTACACACCCTTCATGATTTTATAGAACACTATCATAACCTCAGCCTTCTCATTTACAAGTGAAGAGCCCTCACCTTTTTTAGTCTTTCTTGGTATGGCAACTGTTCCATACCCCTGGTCATTTTGGGTGCCCTGCTCTGTACATTTTCTAATTCCTCATCTGTTTTGAGATGTGGGATCAAAACTACATAGTACTTAAGATGTGGGTGCACTGTGCATTTGTATATGGCAGGATGATGTTCCCCATTTTGTTTTCAATTGCCTTTATTGTGATGGTCAGAACAAAAGGGGTTAATGAGCAAATTATAACAAAAAGATTTGCTTCTTGAGAGCATCTAGCAATAGCATATAGTTAATATCAGCTAAGGCAAAGCTTGCAAGATTGTTTCCCATAGAAGTATCCTGTTTGTCATAAGCATAACCGTAATGTTAAAATTAACTGTCTGTACCAATCATAAGACTAACATGGGCCCTAAGAAGCAGAACTAGAAAACAAAACTGCAAACTTTAGCCGACCTAACAGTTTTTGTTTAAAGGTCAGAAAAATGACAAACCTGACCACAAGTTATAATTAACGCATTTCAAAAAATTCCAAAAGGAAGTAACCAAGTAAATTGAACTTAGGCAGAGAAAATGCTAATCTCAGACCCTAAAGTGATGTACTGTGATTTGCTTATTGGGTAAATCCAAGTTTAGGCAGTAAACTTTTATGATAAGTTCTAACACCTTTTAGCCCCATAGGGTAACAGTTGTAGGGTAAGACTGTGAGTGGCTCTGAAGTCAACAGATTAGCATAGGACAAGATATAAAGGAACATGCATGTCAGGTGACCAGTAGGAAGGACAGAAAAGAATGGTCATTGCTGTTCCAAGCCCAGACTCCAGACTCCCAGTGTGAGCAAGGACCAGATCCTGACTGAGGGATCTTCCCCAGTGCTCCCTTCGACAGCGTTAATCAGGGACGCCTGACTTTGCTGGATCAACTTGGTGTGTATCTGGCACTGAGGGACTATTGATAAGTTGCCAACCAAGTTGACTCTGTCAATCTGTCAGTCTGTTTTTATTATCACTGCCAATTTTTAACTTTTATTGCTATATTGTCTGTTTATTAGCTTAATTTTTTTTTATCAACTGTTATATGTGTAAACCATATTTTGCTGCTAAAATATATTTTTGTTGCTATAAGTAAAATTTATCTTTACTGTTATAAGTGAAACTTGTCTTTGCTTCACTCCCAACTCCACCTCCTTGATCCCGAACCAAACAGTCCAGTGGCTGATACAGTTGCAGTGCCTAGTCGTCCTGCAACTGTATCACATTGATACACTCACAGTCCCCAGTTGGCCTGTGGCACTTTGTAATGACATCCAACATTTTATTGGCTCTTTTTGGTCATCATTGTACACTGAGCTGATGTTTTGAGACCCATTTACAATGACTCCAAGGTCTCTTTCTTGAGTCATAATAGCAAGTTCACAACCCAGCAATGTGCGCATAAAAATCAGTGCATGTAATAATATTTTGTAGTAGAAAAAGATCACACAGTAGTGTAGCTGTGAGGAGGGAGAGAGGACAACTCACATACTATCCTTTCATGTCATCATTGTGGAAGGGGAGGTGCAGAAATAGATGCTGCTGACCTGTTATGCTTCTGTGATCACTCAGATATGCATATTTGTTCCAAGAGGGAAGGAAACTCTTCCATCTTTTAGGCCAATAACCTAGTGTTTGCCTCAGAGGTCAAAGACCTGAGCTCTAAAGCCCCTTTTCACCTAGCTAGGGTTTAAAACTGCAAATCCCACTACCTGGCACAGTACTCTAATCACCAGACTATGGGCTCACTGACCAAATTCAGGAGAAAGATATTCAGGGCTGGATGGAAAGCAAGCCAGAGGAAATGTGGCTTGAATTTTCACAACTGCACTCCCCAGCACAGTATAGACATGCTCCAAGAACTGAAAGAGTGTTAGGATATATTTCAAGTATGTAATTGCAAGAGATGAGGGGAGGAGCTTCTGTAATGAGGAAAAAGGGAAGAAGAAAAGAAGTCAGAGTGAAGTACAGTGGAGAAGCGGTAAGAATGCACATTGAATTGCAGCTGAATGCAGACAAATGAATAAATGAAACAGAAAGGAAGAAGAGCAAAAGGAGTTAAAGGATGAAGGGGAAAATGAGAAGAGGGCTAAGGGAAAGCAATCAGAAAGTAATTCAAATGGCTGGCTTGTAAGTAGAGGAAAGCAGTTTGACTTGTGATAATTGATTCAGATGTTCTCCTTGGGAAGAGCGTAGGTGGTGAGATAGACAAGAGTGAGACTGGATCAGTTTTTAGCCAGAGAGGATGGTGACAGCTGTGCTTCCTGGCTTCCATAGAATAGTAAGCTTATGCCAAGACAAAGCATTGAGGCTTAATTAGTCACATAATATTATTTTATGTAGATCCAGATGTTGATGTTTATAAAACTGCCCAGTTTTACAGCCAAAATATTTGCCTCAGTGTCTTTGTAGCAAGCTAGGGCTCTGCTCCAGAGTCTGATGCCCCCTGGCAATCAGATATGCTTACCAGCCTCTGCAGCAACATCTCATTTTCTGCCTACCATATCTTTGATGTTAAATATTCTAATAAATTTTGGGAGGCTGCTCTAGAAGCAAGATTATCCTTTTTGGGTACTTTGCCTCCTGAAACCATCTCTTCAGGGCTCCTCTGCCTACAGCAGCATCTCTCCAGGCCTAAGACCCTCCACATGACTTCCCAGAGCTCTTGGGCAACCTGCCATCCCTGTGTCTGAGCCTCTGACCTTCTACCACTATCTCTAGACTTCTGGTAGCTGGCTATCTCTGTCTCAGGACTTCTGGCAGCCTGCTGTCACAGCTTTGTGCTTCTAAGATCCCACTACAGCACTCCTTCCTGGCACTAATAGTGGCCTCCAGCTTCCCCCATAGCCACACCCATGCTTTGTGGATGTGAAAAGTCAGCCACATAAAGAAAATGTAAATCTCAAATTACTTATCTGCCAAGCAGTCCCTTCAGTAGCAAAAGGACATGGCCCAGCACCAGGGGAAAGGGGAAGCACCAGCTTCCAGCTTGTGAGAGCAATGGTGAATGCACAGCTGCCAGATGCAGCTGTGATTTTTTTTTTTTTGTTCCCTCTCAAGTCAATGCCTGGGGCATTTGTCCCTATCACCACCTTGTGCTGAGGTGATGCTGCTGAGTCCCTTGCAGGGTCTCTTTCTCCCCAGGACCTGCAGGGCTTCCATCCCTTATGAGCATGTGAACTCTTGTCCTCTAAGTTCTTCAGAGTTCCTTTCTCCCGTGGCACTCAGAGTCCCAGTCCAGTTTAAGCCCCTGGACCTGACTTATAAGTGCCCCTGCTCCAGTGCTTTCTGGTCACCTGACTTTGCAGGGTTTCCTTAACAGGGAGCAATAGTTTTCTATTACCCTAATTGGCCCAATTAGCAGGCCTGCTGCTATCCTCTGCTGCAGTCCTTCTTCCTTCAATCAATTGCCTCTGGCTCTGCTCTTGCAGCCCACTATTTACTAGGGCTGTGCGAAGCTTTGGTCCCTGACTCAATTTGGCAGAGATTCAGCAGCTGAATCTCCAAATCCAAATCAAATCAGAGGACCCTTTAATCTCTCCAAATCAAACCAGGACCCTCTGAATTGTTGGGAGAGATGTGGAAAGATTCAGTGATTTGGAGATAGACGCAGCTTTAAATATTTTTTCTACATACCTCTAGGTAGCAGGTGGCTCACGAATGCTGCAATGCTGGGGCGCATGAAGCATCCCACAGAAGTGTAGTAGGGTCCCCAGTGCACTCTGCAGCAGACCCGGCAGTGGAGCAGAAGAACTTCTAGTCCACCCCCAGATCCACTGGGGAGCACGCTCAGGGGGTGGGGGGAGGGAGCCCTGCACCTCTCTGGCTTGGCAACTGGTGCCACCTGGATCTGGGGAGGTACCTGGGGTCCCCCTGTGGCTGATCACTGATTCAGGGAGCTGTGGGGGAGCACCCACCAGTACACTCCCTGTAAGACCAGGAAGTGGATCAGAAGTACTTCCGATCCACTTCTGGGTTTACTGCTGAGCATGTGGAGGGGCCCCCTGCACTCCTGTGGGACACTCCATGTGCCCCAGCATTGTGGCATTCACAAGCTATGCTGGTACCTCAAGATATGTAGAAAAAACATTTAAAGCTGTCCAAATCACTTATTCTCGAAATCAGCATCAAATCTTCAGATTCAGCCAAATCAAATCAGGGACAGTGATCTGAATCAACGAATCTAATCACTGTCCCCGATTTCGGCCAAATCCTAACCCAAACCAAATAGGGCCTGCTTTGCACAACCCTACAATTTATACTTCATTGCCCAGCACTCTAGGCCTGGCACTGCCTCTCTGCATTTCGAAGTCTGATCTCTATTCACAGTGGGTCCTTCTCAAAGGTACCATATCCCTTTCTGGCCTTCCCCTCTCAGTAATGGGGTAGAGGGCCTGTTACAGTCTTGCTTCTTAGCTTTGCTTTACCTTGTACAGTAGTGAATTCTACTGGGTGGGCAATACCTCCCTCAGGAGGGGGACAGAATGAGTATTGGAGTAAGTAACTAGCAGAATAGACAAGGGGTTGCAGAGAAAGACAAGAGTGTTTACTACCTGATTTCTAGGTCCATTTCAGGAGTTATATGCCTTTGTCTGCATTTCTTCTTTATGAGACTTTGATGCAAGTGTAGCACAATAAATATGAAATTTGTATACAATTACCAAGACAAGACTTCCAAAATTCAACAAATTCAGATTTGATCTTCATTTCCCTGATTGTTTTATTGACACAAATAACAATCAGCAGAGAGGTGCTGAGAAACCAAGAATAGAACTTTCCCCAAACTATGAAATAAAAGCTGCAAATGTTGTATGCAATGAGGAATCCATGCCCAGCCTCCAAAGACTGATATTCTCCAAAATCTCCAAGCCTTTTCCTCATGGATCTTGAACACTATGGAAAAGAAATGTCTGTTACTATTTGATTTTAAAGGACCTACTATGAAGGACAACTGATTTCATTGGGAGTTCTAGGTGCTAATTCACATGTACATTCTATATGCACTATACATTCACAAGTTTACTGTGCAGTAAACCTCACTAATCACACAAATCAATTTGCTACCTGCAAATGCCACTGGGACCTGGGGGGGGGGAGGGGCGATGTTCCCCTTCCATGGCAGCAGGGAGCTCCAAGCCCCCAACTCTGAGATCACAATCAGGGAGCTGGGAGATCCTTATTCCCCAGCCCCTGCTTCACCACTGTGATTGGGGAGCAGGGGTCTGAGAGATCCTTATCTCCCAGTGCTGGCGCCATGAGCATGGATCTGGCACTGGACAATAAGGATTTCCTAGTGACAGCCCCAAGATTGCAGAGCTGGCACTAGGAGATAAGGATCTCCCAATGCCCACCCCGCAATCATGGCGCTGGCACTGGAAGCTCCCTGCTAGCAGAGCCTGAAGCCTGTTTCTCACCCAGCTCAGTGATCACAGAGTTGAGCAGAGAACACGTTCTCCATCTTCTGCCCCATGATCACAAAGCAGGGGCTGGGAACTGTCCCATTCACAGGCAGGTTCCAGCCCACACCCAGATCAGGCAATAAAGGCATAGGGCTTGGAAAGAGCTGCAGAGGTAGGGGTGGGGGTAGGGGACTGTGACCTGCCCCTCCCCTGCAGCTCTTTCCAATTCCCCTGCCCTGATCAGGGAGCCGGGGCTGGAAGCTCCTTGCTGCCAAGGCAGTGGGACATTGTCTATACCCCAGCAGCAGGCAGCCCCCCGGAGGCAAGTGTAATGTCCCAGCCCTAGCAGGAGACAGCTGTCTCCTGGCCCAGTGCTCCCTGCCAGCCCCTGAAACTAGAGCTCCCCATGGTGGCAGCAGGAGCCCATTGTAGCACCCCAGGAAATGGGAGCAAATCTGCTCCCACTTCCTTACATGTGTAGATGCTTACCAGGAGCATTTACTTGAAAGTAGTTTACTCGTGAGTAAACTGCTCCTGGATCTAATGCATGGGTAGATACACCCCCTGTAATATAAAAACAGCAACAACTTCACCTTTGCACTTTGCCTGTAGCTTCTGTGACACTTGAGCAGTGTGCGCTGTGTGACTAAGATTAATAAAGTTAGCTCTGTGAAACATCTATTCCACACATTCAACCTTGATCAGAAGATCCAAAATAATAGTATATTCAAAGTTCAAGCATATTTGAAGTTATTTATCTTATTATTCCTTTTTTCCAATTTGCTGATTGTTAAGCAGGAGCCTTAGATAAGGTTTTTCATATAATATACATAAAATATAATTATGAAAATAAGTTTTAATTTATTTATAGACTTTTTAATAAAAGTAATACAAGCACATTTTAAAATAGCCATTGAATTATTTTGACTTAACAGGTCTATTAGTATGTGAGTGGCTGGCAGCTAATAAAGGAGTTATTCCCAAGAGTGGACATAGGACTTGGAAAAGGAGGATGCAGTCAGGTTCAGGCCCTTGGCCTGGGGGGTGCTGGCTGCCCTCCTACCCCCTGCCAGATCAGTAAGAGGGGCCAAGCGTCCTAGTTCCAGCAGGATCAGGCCCTTGGCTCTCATAGATAGTGGGAGTCTAGGAGGAACTAAAAGTGGGTGCAATAGCACCACTGCATTGTAACCTACTTGATTTACCCCAGGCTCTTTCTAAACCTGTCAGTGCCAATGGAATTCTTTCCATTGACTTCAGTGGGCTCTGAATTAAATCCTTAATACCTGCTTTAACCTCATATTTGGAAAATAAACTAATCTTATGCATGGAGTTATCTGACCTTTCCCTATTTGTTCTTTCAAAGAAACTACACTTAAATTAATTATATTAAGAAACTACACTTAAAATTGAACAAACAACAAAGTGTGGAAGATCAATTGCAAAACAAAACAAAAACAAACACAAACACAAAACAGTACTTTGATTCCTGTCTTGATGACTTCTTTAAAAAGCAAAAACATAATCCTTCTATAAACAGCAAGAAAATGATGCAATGTCTTATGTAATAAATCAAATGTAAAACGAACAACATTAAAACTGTTATATTTGATGTCATTCAGATTTTCAGTCAAGGATGCTAAAATGGTTCTTATCCATATTTAATCTAATAAAAAAGCTTTTAAAATGCTAATTATGCATCTCACCAGATTATAGCTTTCAGATAAAATTTAGTCAATGAATCAACCAAATGTTTTCTGTCCAGAAATGAACACATCTTTATCAATAATGCTTAGTTATTACAAGGTATGTAATAGTACTTCACATGCCTATCATGCCTTAATTTGAGTATGAGCTTCTTCCTGTGCTCTTATGTCAGCTAAGACACTTACACACACACACACACACACACACACACACACACACACACACACACACACACACACACACACACACACACACACACACACACACACACACACCTTGTAGGGAAGGTGTTGTTATGCTATTTCATCAATATAGGGACCAGAGTTGTTGAACCTAAGATATACATTAGCTTATTTCAATCCACTTTACATGTCAACCCCTCCATTGAAGTTGGTGGTCTATGATGAAAGGACTAACGTGAAGTCAAGCGACAAATTCTTTTACCTGCTTAAGAATGTATTGTGAAATGTAAGTAAACTATGTGATACTGGCCTCAATCATCAGGAATATCCATAGATGGATACCTTGTGAACTGTTTGTTGACCAACGAGGCTCAAAACTGGTAGATTTCACAAGATATCTAGACATACTTGCAGTGAATACGAGTAAGAAGACAATGGTCATGATCTGTATTGCTACTGGTTACTTTAAGAAGTGTAGGACAGCACTCCTAAAAGCTAAATTTACATTACTAGGGAAAAGGCTTGGGTTTCTTTCTTCTACATTGTTTTTTAAAGACTTTCTACTTCCTTGCACAGAGCCATAGGAGGGAGTTTTGGTGAAGCTCCCTCTACATAGTAGGGAGCTTTGGTAATGTGATGAGGAAACGATGGAAAAATAAAGATTTTTATTAGCCTCGAGAAAGACTTAACTTTTGGGGGAAGGATTCTGGAGAAGGGATAGGCCCTACACTAACATAAACAGAAGTGTATTCCTGACAGAAGATTGATAAAGTTGTGAATGGGAGTACTTTATTTATGAACCAGAGGGAAAGCTGAGTGATGTTGAGAACAGCAGGGATGTCAGTAATACCCAGGTAACTATACCCAGGTAACTAACTGTCCATTAAAGGGCAGAAATTATAACTGATCAGGTAATTATTTGGTGCAAAAGAGGGTAAAACTGAGGGTCAAATTCAGACCTGGTAAAAGTGGGTATGTTCCTGTGAAATCCACAGAGTTGCTCCCATTTATACTAGACTTGCATCTGACCCCATATGAAAAGCATGGCTGTTAAAATCTGGATCTATAGTCAAAACTCTATAGGGAAGGGTAATATAGGAGAGGCATGGAAAAGGGTCAATATATAAATGTCAAAAGAAAATAAGCAGAGATTACCCTAGACGCATGTGAATCCTACAACCACGCTCACTCCCTTCACCTTTTCTGCACAAACCCCAGGGGCTTCTCAGTGGAAGAAAGGGACACTAATGTAAAACCTGTATTTGCTTTTTGTGATGTACAGGGACAATGTATCATTGTTTATTGCTCCAGAATGAACCAATAGTCATATTTTTTTTGTTGTTTACCTCTATCTGTCCTCAGGAAAATGATGTGAAATAAAAGCAGTTATAAATATGCTACAAACTTCTTGTATAACTTTGAGCTTATTTTTTTAAAAACATTTTTAAAGTTCTACTGACCTCTGTAGACACTAAATAAGAGCAGAACATTTTCACATCTGGAAAAGTGGGGAGCTATCTAAATGCATTTTGTTAGTATCACTCAGTCAATTCAGGGTTTTAATGCAGCAATTTCTCTCTCTCTTTTGGGGAGGAATATTAAGCATGCATAATTTCCAGGAACTGGTTCTTGCAACCACTTGTAGCTGCTTCATGAATGACTGATCCACATACTCACTATAAGTATATGGATTTGAATTGTAAATTTCAGCTTGCAGGCTACCAAATCTCATCGACTCTGAGCAGTACCTTGAAGATCCTCGGGATGTTTCTTTAGTTTGGCATTTAAAACTGACACAAATAAAAGAATGAAAGCCAACCAACCTTATAAATCATAGCTACTGTGTCAGTGCCAGTCTAACAAGGGAGCTAACAATAAACAACTACTGAAAAAATAAGCACAGCTAAAGAAAGATTTTATTTTAAATTTCATGTTCAAGATGGCTCACCTGAAGCAGACTTTTTCACCTTTTTTCCAGTGTTTCAGGGGCACACAATGCCTCTTTTTCAGGCTGGTGAGATGGGATATTTGTCTAGATACTGATGAAGAAAATGTAAGTTTTGCCAGAAGAGATGAACTTAACAGAACACACAATGAGGAAAGGGAAGATCCAAATGGACCATCAGTCCATGAGTTTGATGACTGCCATCAGGATCCAGAATACCAGACCCAGGCACACACGGAAGGTGACCAGACTAAACTGATCTCAACTTGGGAAGCTGGATGGAATGTTACCAATGCTATCCAGGTAACATTATCTTTGTCTGTCCATATTAATTATCATTTTAAGCACCTAATCATTGCTTAGTCTATTTTGTTCTGCTAAAACTATCATTTCACAATAGGCTGAAGGGTTTATTATTTCTTCTCAAACAATGGTCTGATATATTCAACTTATCTGCATAAAAATTATGGTGACAAAAGAGATAGCGATCCAAAGCTGAGGGTGGGGAAAGACAGGGACATCAGCAAAAGAAAGAGCTGGGAAAAATGTAAATGAATGAAGAGAATGGTGATTGCGTCCGCTTCTGTTGGAACTGACTTTCTATATGTCCATTTATATTCAGAGATAGTAAGTTGCAAAGTCTATAAATTTGAGATAAAATAGATAAATATATCTCACAAAGCAAAAACAGAACTAGAAGGATCTAGGCACATCTTTATTGACATGGAAATCAGACCACATAAGAATTTGGACCAAAGAGCATAGTAAAAAGATAAATAACAATACTTTTTACAGGTTACATAAGACAAGAGACATGAACTGAGAAGACTGACAACTTTTGGGCCCACAGTTTCTATGTGATAAAGTGCACAAATGTACTATAAGATTGTTTTAAACTGATTTTCTCCCTCTAACAAAATCATTCTGACATATTAGAAAATTACCACAAAACTTATGTATGAGACTTCACACAACAAGAAACAAATATCTACAGACATCACATTTAGCAATACTTAAATGATAATCATCTCATTTGCAAATTTCATGACACCCTAGATATGAAATAATTTCTCCCATGTTATTTGAGAATTTTTGATTACTCCAATGAACGTTATCTTTTCTTCGCTCTCCCAAGCATGTTGGGATCACAAAGTAGATATTTTTGTCTTTTGTTAAGGTTTCAAACTATAACTAATTTAACAGGAATACCATAAATTCATTAAATTAACACAATAAAAATCAGTTCAATCTAACACATACTTTGAATATGTTTAACTATGAACATTGACAATCTATGCTAATACAACAATTGAAGTACATTTTTAGCAACATATCACACGTCTCAGACTCCACCAACAGGATCTAGCAGTCAGAACAGAGGACTTTGGGTGAAATCCCGGCCCTACCACAATCAGTACGAGTTTTATCATCGACTTCAATGGATCCAGGATTTGATTTTGGGAATCAAAACACTGATTCAAGATCCCATTTTATTATCTACGCAGTTTTGTGATTTTTTTGGCCAGTCATTTAACCTGTCTGCCATTGTTCCCCTAATCAGTAAAATAAGGATTATACCACCACATACAAAGAGCTTCAAGTCACCAAGATCCATTTAAACATAATATATCCTTAGGGTGCCACCTTGCCCTATGTGCTGCCAGATTTCCAAATGAGACACACATTTCCACTTCTAAACACAAAAGTAGGCACTTACCAATAAGGTAGAAATACTATTAATTATACAGCAGATTATTAAAAGATTAGAAAATATATATGTACCCAGGTAAACAAAAATACTACATTCATTGTCTACAAGAATACTACTTTCATTGTTGAACCCTGCTATTTAGCACATTGTGTCCATATTTTATGACAGAGCACAACAGACAGCACGCTACAGTTTTGCTACATTTTGTTTCTGTGGAGTCTGAGGATGAACAAGAATTAGGAAAGAAGAGTAGATTTATTTAAGGATATGCTTGGAAGGTTCTAATGGCAACGTTGAATTGGCTACTGAAGCTTCACACAGCCCTAATACACACAATCTGAAGGAGATTCATCCCAATTTGGCAGACGAATCTCTGAATCCGAATAAAATCAGGAGACCAATTAGAAGGTCTGAATCTAATCAGAAGCCTCTGAATTGATTCGGAAAAGATTCAGTGCCGCTTCAGAGATTTGGACATAGACTAAACAAGCAGCAGCCCTCACCACGCTGGACACAGCTACCTCTAGCTAGTAAGTCTGTTTTGGTGGGCGGAGGGGGGAGGGAAGGGGTGTGGGGCTGGGACAAGCTGCCCAGCTATGGCAGGAAGACGCAGAACTTGGCGGTGCGCAGAGGCAGTAGCCTCCCTCCCCATGTGCTGCTGGTCTGGGAGGGCATGGGAGTGGGTGTGCCCCAAGAAAAGATTCTGCATGGGGTGGGATGGACTGGGCTGTGCTCCGGGAGGCTAGCCCCCTTCCGTCTGGTTGCCACTTGCCCAGGCAGGGTGGGCAGGGGCACTGGATGTGGAAACAGCAGTGCTAAGAGCAGGGGCTCTGCCCTGCTGCCACTTGCCCAGCTGGGCTGGGAGGGTGTGGGATCTGGGCATGGCAATGCTGAGAGCAGGGGCTCTACCCCGCTGCTGCTTGCCCAGCCAGAGTGGGTGGAGGAGGCATGATGCAGGCACAGCTTGCTGCAGGTGGAAAGGGGCTAGCCTCTCAGAGCACAGCTCGACCCAGCCCACCCCACACAGATCCTGGGGCACATGCTCGCTCCCCTGCCTCCCAAACCAGTGGTGCGCAGTGGCAGGAGCTCTCCACCCTGACTCCCACTCCCTCCTGCCTCAGCTGGGCAGCTTGTCCCAGCCCCCAATCCCTGTCTTGCTGTGAGGGGCACTGATCTGTCCTTGCTTCCCTCCCCCCTCTTCCCACCACAGCAGACTTACCAGCTGGAGACACCTGTGCCCAACGTGGTGAGGACTGCTGCCTGTTTAGTCTATGGCTAAATCTCTGAAGCTGCACCGAAGCTTCAGATCTGATTTGGCCAAATCCAACTGGGACAGTAATTTGAATCAGTGTCCCCCTGAATCAGCTGAATCTGAATCCGAAGCAAATACTTGCTGCTTAGCACAGGCCTAGTTTGTATGTATGTAGGCTAGTGTAACAGGTGGGACATATACAAAATTCTAGGTTTTCCATTTTTGGACTAATTCCTCCTTGTTCTGTTTCCTTGTATCAGCATGTCTTGTTAGTGGGGAATACAAAAAGAAGGGAACTGGAGAGAGACAGAAATAAACAATATTAAATAGGCATTTGTCACTGAAAATATAAGAATTTGAAGCATTCTCTATCTATGCATAAAAATCAGTTATGAGCAGAATGATTAAAAGCAATTGGAATGCTCATGACTGGTGGAAATAATCCATGTTAAAGTGGAAATGACACAGTTGTTTTGGTCCTACCCAAAGGAAAGGGCAGCAGTGTTTTGCATGGCAATTAGAGATAAATGTTTCCGTGGAATTCTAATATGGATATTTCAGGGACTGCAATTAATTAATCTATAAATTAAATTTAATAAATTAGAATTATTTACAAGATAGATAACTTTTTGCTTGCTCTGATATTAAGAAGGAAGGCTATTTTTCTCTAGATGGACTACAAAAACAAAAAACATAAAGGTTCATCTCTACCCTTCTTTCTATTAAATACAATCGTTTCCTATGCAAATAGGTAAAGTTCCCCCCTCCCTTCAACTGAAAAATGTGAAATTTTGATGACAGTATTGTTTATGTAAATGATTGTTTCAGACATTTAAAGTTTCCAAGGAAACATATTTAGTACTTTGCAACTGTTCATGCAAATGAAAACCTGTCTGCCTCTAAAACTACCTTTAAGTTGGGGACATAGCCCCAAAAAGACATAATTTAAAAGGAATGAGGAAAAAGCATCATCTGGCAGACTGATTTTAATTGTGCTTATAACTGTAATACAAGGGCCAAGTTTTGCACGGATTTGTACAACAGTACCAGCCAGATATCTGGTGTAAATTAATGTTGCAAGTAGCGAAGCAGTCTAAATTCAAACAGGATGCTATCTGATAGTAGTACCCAAGGATTCAAGATTCTCATTTGGTTTACCAGCAACCACATGAAAAGGGCACCTGGTAAAAAGAGAAGACAAAGAAACAATAATGTCAAATTAAGTGCTTCAATAAATTTATTGTATCATGTTGTGGTACGTGTGGCCAAAAATCGGTTAGGAAGATGTGAAATGAAGCAGCCCACCAGCACTTTCTTATGCCCTTCATCTTATATCCAAATAAGAGGACTCTCAGGCTGCTGACAGACATTAAATTAAAGGCACAATGGGATCTGATTGTGCTGCCAATCCACACATGCATGAACAGGAGGCCTGATTGAGGGATCCAGCATCAGATCCCATTATGCCATTTTGCTTATGTAGGAAAAGCTTGTGATCATAATCTTCGGCTCCTCCTGCACCAGCAAGTAGCAAGGTTGGCTCCCTGCACCCCCATGATTAGGAGGTCCAATCAGCTGATCAGGGGTCCCAGCTGTGGGAGCACATGGAGTCCTTTATGCGGATGCATTCCTCCAGCTGGAGGCTCTGATCAACTGCTGGGGCTCCCATGATAAGAACTCCCCTAGCTGGGAGCCCCAGTCAGCTGATTCACACTTCCAGCCAGTGGAGCACTTCTCAGATGAGGGCTTCATGTGCTTCTCCGCCTGGGAACCCCTGATCAGCTAACCAGTGCTCCCAGCCACTGGAGTCTCAAAAGGGCTCTGATGTGCTCCACTAGTCGCGTGCGTGCGTGTGTGCGCGCGCATGCACGCACAGAGTAAAAGCTGGGTTAACCAGCATTTAACTGGAATTTCCAATATCCCCCATACAAATCCTCACATTAGCAACCAGAATCTTTGGCAAGTCTATCTGGCACACACATGTGCATCAAGTATTTGTACTACAAGTATGGTGCTGTCCTCCATATAACACTCAGATAACTGGAATTTTTAGATAACTGTCACCCCCATTACCCCACACATGCTGATAACAAAGCTTTTACTTTACACACATACACACGCTATTTTTTTTAAAGAATAAAAATCCATAATGCAGATGCGTGCATGTGCACACATTCACGTTCTAAAAATATATTCAATATACATTCATAATCATATACAGGCTAGACCTCAAGCTAGATCTATGACAAACTATGCCAGTTGATGACCTGGTCTTATGAATTTGGTAAAATTACTGATATTTTTCACCTGCCTGAAGTAAAAATGGTGCCATTATTAGATTTTACTAAATTTGCTGTTTGATAGCATATGTTCCAGTTTATATCTGTTTTACATATGCATTTGAACATGCTCCAGTATGTCTGGCCACCTCCCTGCACAAAAGTGTCTCAGTAGTATTCCTCCTCCTCTACAGCAGGTAAAAGTAGCATTACCACTTAAGAACCTGAAAGGGGCTGTGCAAGTTCCTTTGAGGAGCCACCCCCTGCAAAGGTATTTCATTATGTTCCTTGAAATTCCTCATTGAAACTGCCATTTTCTGTGATGCCAACAAAAAACATGGCAGTGTTTAGGCTGCTGGTAAGCCAAGTCCACTGCCTATCTTGCTGACCAGTTTTATCCATTGTTTCCTTTTGCTCCCAGGACTACCTGTACTCACAGACTCTTGTCTTCGGCTGTTAACTCTTTAGAGAAGGAACTTTGTTTTAGATTTGTACCAGCATAGTGTGGTCTGAACTAGTCCTCAAAGGCATAAGGATATTGTGGGTGCATCTACATGGGATGCTTACTGCAGAGTTGCCCAATTAGTTCCACAATGAAGTGTCTCTATCTACACATGCAGAACTATTAGGCCAGAGTAAAATAACTCTGCCACAGGTTTATACTGCTCAATACAAGTACTATCCTACAGCAGTTATTTACTCCACCACAACACACATGTAGACACTGACCAGGGCTGGCTGGGGCACAAGGATGTTACAGCGCAGGGCTGCCTGGCTGCACAGTGAGCCATGTCAGAGCAGGCCCTCACTAGCTGGCTAATCCCCAGGGCTCCTGCCAGCTGGGGCTGCTCCACCCCAGCTCAACATGCTGCAGTCCTGGGCACATGTGAAGATGCTTCCCTGGGAGCAATAAACTCCGGCACAAACTGTGCCAGAGTTCATCTAGACAGGCTAATTTCAGATGTCAGTGCTCCCTGCTAATAATAAAAGCATTAGTCATTTTTTTACTATTAAAAGGGGTCAAATATTCATTCTGATGTTTAAAGTTTTCATTAGTGAGAATATGTTTTTTCTAGCTCTATATTTCCATATTAGGGACCACAGGATAAGATGAAATGGTTGATATTTCTTTTGTGTCTCAGTATCACTGGGTTTAACCACCTTCATATTACAAGTGATGTGCCTGAGTCCTGAGTGGTGGGTGTTCAGTATGCCTGAGGATCAGGGTTTGCAAAGATTAAAGATGCCAATAAGTACCTCAAGAAATTTTAGGAAATGCCTAGGTGAGCAAGACAACCAACTTCCATTGATTTTTCACTGGCCAATTTCTTGGGCAATTTTGTAAACTGTATCAAAAGCTTGTCTACATTATTAGGCACCTCAGTACTTTTGGCTCTATTGATTACTAAGTGAATGTCTACACTGCATCCTTGACTTTGTCATAGGTGCCCATCCTCACACACACACGCCAAACCCAGACAAGTGGTGTTGAAATCACTCTGAGTGCATCCCCCACAAGCATTGCCAAGTTTGCTAGAGAGAAAGATATGAAAAGCAAATTCTGGAAATGCTGCCAGAACAGCTTTACCATTGTATTTGCAGGTTTGCTTCAGGCAAGTAGGGGTGGATTGACAGGATATGCTTGAGAGTGAGTGCCCCAGCAGCACTTCAGATGTGGTACAGGTGCAGTCTAAGGGCAGCATTGCAACATGGAATTTCATCACTAAAACTCAACTAATTTATATTTGGTCCTAATTTGTATAGCTCTTGGATCTTTACAATAGACTTTAGCCCACATTTTTCATTTCCTTACTTTTCAAAAACAAGATTGCTTCTCTACTGCTGCCCAGAATGAAAATCTCTATGCAACTACAGAGGTAATGTCTACACTACCAACTTTAGTGTGTTGTAGGCATACCTGAGCTAGCTTTAAATGAGCAACTCAGCTACCAGAAGCAATGTAGCTGTCAGCAGCGTGGAATCCTGCACCAACTAATTTACCGCATGCACTTTACTATGGAATTGACTAATTCGCTCTACAGTAAAGCATTGCACTGTCTACACATGTGCTTATATTAGGGTGCAATAAATTACCCAACTCTACTGTAGGGTAGTACTGTCCAAGACAAGCACTATCCTATGATGCAGTTATTTATGCCACCATAACACATACGTAGACTGCAACTGGAGCTGCCTGCGGCACAAGGGTACTCCAGTGTACGGGCTGCCTGCAGGCCATCCCTGCACTGTAGCACCCTCATGCCCCAGCCAGCCCCCTCCACCATTCAATGCCACCAGAGAGGCTGCCCAGGTCCCCTGCCAGTTTGGGGCTCCTTTGCCTTAGCTCAGCATGCTGCAGTCCTGGTTGCACATGTAAATAAACTCCAACACAAACTGTTCCATATTTTATTTCTTTGTGCTAATTGCATGTGTAGATGCACCCCTGAGAAGCAAGGTAAATTAGGGGCATTGAGCTCTGTGCTATATTGGGTAAAATACTTTCAGTGCCTTGAGCTGGTTCATTTTACCTTAGCTTAGATACTTCTAAACCATGTCATAGACTGCAGCATAGACATACTGGTAGTGAATCTAGCTTAAGTTATACTGTGAAAGAAATCATAGGAACCTGTGCAAAATATATACCGGTGTTTCCTATCAGGGCATGATTTTAAGAATTCAAAGTGGAATTGCTGTTATTGGTAGAAATGACCAGCTTTCTCTGAATCTGTTCCAGAAGTAGCCACTCAACAGATATTCAGGTTCTTAAAAGTAGCTGGCCAAAACGTCTGCACAAAACAAAGTCCAAGGCTACAGTGATGAGTACTGCATATACAGACACCAATCAGTCTGAATCTAATTCAGCCAGATCTGTGCTGGGAGTTGTGACAGATGTGTGGTTTGTGTCCCCAGTTTGCTCTTTTGGTGAGGATAAGGATCCTGGACATAGTCTACTGGAGATGCAGCTACATGATATGTTTACTGCAGAGTTGCCTAATTAGCTCTGCATTAAACATCTCAATGTCTACACAGCCGGTGCTATTAGGATGGAGTCAACTAACTCCACAATAGGCTAGCACTTGTAAACACCCTTATGCCCCAGCCAACTGCTCTGCAGCACATTGAGCTGGGTTGGAACAGCCCCAGACTGGCAGGTGGACTCCATGCTCCAACCTGGCTGAACTTACTGTGGTCCTGGGCACACATTCAGATGCAGTGCCAGGGAGCAATAAGCTTGGGCACAATATGGCTGGAGTTTATTGCTGCACATTAATTGTATATGTAGAAAAGCCCTGCTTCATGTAGCCTTTTATATCAGGTTAGAACCTATTCCAGAGTCTTCGAGCTTATACAGAATTGCACGATAGCATAAAGAGGGAGGCACCAGAATATATACCTTTTCTTGAAAAGGTGCATGTGTTATGCAAGTGTCACAGTGCAGGGTCTCCAGGGATGGCTGTGATGTCCCTAGGGCTTCATGACAATGCCAATCCTGCCCAACGGATGCCTACCATGTCTTGCTGGTAATTATAAATAGGGAGGCTGCTCTAGCATTTGTGTTTGGACACGATGCTGATGGACCCCACTTAACCTTGTGGGTTCTTGGACCCCTTTTGGGCCCCACTCAAAATGGATGCCTCACAGGACACCCTCAGCCTTATGGACTAGATGCATGGCTTCAAAACCAGCCCTTTACCATGCCCCAAGCCTTACAGATGGTATTTAAATGTTGTTCAGCTTCTTCTTTGTCTCTGGGCTCTCCACAGCCCTGTCTCTGCACCCACACTGGCACTGGGGTCTCCACACTGCAGTATGGCCCCAGTGAGGCTTCCTCCTCCCCAATACCCTCAGTCTGGTCCACCAGTTTATAAACAGCAACCAAAATATGTGAGCCCCTGACTATAATATAAGACAAGCAGTTCAGTGTGTGTTCTGTTCTTTTAAAAGAGTCTACTTACCCCCAGCATTAAGTGCCTTGTAGGCCAGGGTACCTAATGAGCTCTTGGAGCCCCATTAGCCCTATATACAGCCTATCAGGCTGCCACAACATCTTTAGGCAATTCTTCTCTATGGGCTCCTTCCCCTGGCTACCGCCAGAGAACTAACCCCTATGGGCCTCAGCCTTGGGGTTTGTGTGTGTCCAGGGCCCTGCCTTTTTCCTGTCAGCTGACCAGGTGCAGGTGCAGGCTAATTCCCTTGTTAGCCTGCTGCCATAATAACCTACACCTGTAGGGTTTGTGTGGCTCTTAGGGCCCTCTCCTTGGGAAGTTGCTGCTCTTAAAGGAGCAGACACTGTAGTGCCCTGTGACAGTATATAATATCAGAGGGGTAACAAGTAGGGTTCACACCCTGGGCAAACCTGGGCAGGTGAGTGGCAACAACATTGGAGGGGCATGGGTTTTAAGTGTCAAGGGGGAAAGAGGAGTAAAATCTTACCTATGCATGGGATACAAACATAGTCCTCAGTTGCTGCTCGTACTGCCACTGCAGCATGGTCTGTATGCTCCAGGTGTTGCTCTTACAGTAGCAGCATGGTGTCAGTGGACCCAGCTGCTACTGGAAAAGCACCAGCATGGGGTTGATATTGCTTCCAGGCCAGAGACTCTGTGGAGATGGTGGCCATTCTGGTGCCCCTCTTAAGTTTAACTGGACCCACCCCCAACTTCACTACTGGTAAATATGGTATATTATCTCTGCCCACTTTCTTTTTCCAGCACATTGAGAAACATTTACTCCTACAACTGAAGAGGTGTTTACCCCCTAGAAATCTGCTTTTTTGACACTGAAATGATGGATAGTGGCCCTACCCATCCTGTACTTAAATCTCATTTGAGAATTGGGCCCCATCAAGTTTCCTCTTCGTCAGGTGCAAGCAATTCTCCTGACATTGAGGTATTTCCTGATATTTCCTAATCAATCTACTTTAGATCAGGGCTTTCACCCAGCCCCTAAAGGCAAATACAAGCCATAGGGCTTCTCATAGGCAGGATCTGGGCATGGTAGCAGAGGCATTTGAGGCAGAGGCTAATATAGCCATTGCTTATCCCCTTCCACTGACATGCATCCCCTACAGGGGATGTGCCAATTTTTGGCAGTGGGTTCCACTCTGTTTGCCCCTGTCCTGAATTCCCAGAATCCTCTGGGAACCCTGCGAGCCAGACAGCATAGCTCCACAGCCCAGATCTCTCACAGGCTGCATGTTTAACACTTCTAGTTTAAAAAGTTCTCTGGCACTCCCACAGGCATCTCTTGAATTCCTCTTGCACTTTCTGTTAGAGTAATGCATAAAAGTCATTGACTGCCTAGCGCAAACTGTGTGCTAACCTACAGAGTTATGCTAAGCGGCAGTACAGTATATGCCCAACTTATTTTTTGTAACAGATAAATTACATAAACTACATAAACTCTCAAACCAAATCATAAACTTCAGTAACTTAAGTAGTTTGGCTTTCCCTTTTTCTTTATGAAACTTAAATTGACTAATTCTTTTAATTCAGTTTTTGGAGTCTTTGGAAGAGAGTCAGGCCTTCTGCATCACAAGACTGAACAAATTCACCTTGGGTGCAGCTACACATGTATTTTACTGCAGAGTTGACTAATCAGCTCTGCAGTAAAGCCTCACCTTCTATATGGGCACCCATATTAGGGTGCAATAAATTAATTAACTCCAATGTAGGATAATACTGTCTGGGACTATGCATATACCACTTCAATGCACATGTAGATGGTGACCAGGGCTGGCTGGGGCATGAGGGTGCCTGCCAGCCTGCCCTGCATTGTAACACCCTCGTGCCCCAGCCATCCCCTTCACCACCCAATGCTACCACCCATAGCCCAGGGCTGCTCCATCCCAGCTCAGACTGCTGCAGTCCTGGGTACATGTGTAACAGCTGCACCAAGGAATAGGTGACTCTGGCGTGACTGCTCTGGAGTTTATTGCATCAATTAATTGCTTGTGTTGATGCACCCATTAAGTTTATAATGCTTTTTCAGCCTCGAGTTTGACTTCTTCCATTATTGTTGACTTCAGGCAGACCCTTTATTTTTTAATGTATTTTTATGTGAGTAAAAGTATCTTACTGCATCTTTTTGGAAGCAGTAGCTGGCAGCATGTCTATAAGAAAAGGACTCCGGGGTATTTCCATTAGCAACCTTGTCTTATAAATTTATTTTTTTAAATTAGGATGTGTTTTTAGTGCTGTTAAGTACACATGGGTCACATAAGCTTTAATGGAAATTTTGTTGCTTTTTACTTCCTCAAAATGTGCCTATAAGGTTGTTGAACTAAAAGTTATCAGTAATTATTTTTTGCCTTAATAACAGTAGTCATAGTATATAGATCTAAGGCATCAAATACACGTTTCCAGTTTATGTTCTCTGTCACACTATAGCTAAGAAAAAAATGAATTTAAATAGAAGGTTGTAGGTGGCTTGTTTTCCCTGTAAGTAGAAACCTTTGTTATCTGTTTATTTTATTTTTTTCAACACTGCATATTTTAACTGAAAACATGTACTGTGTATGATGCCTTGTGTTTGGTTGTCATTTTTTTGGTTGTTCTTTTTAAAAAAGATATCTTTCTAGTACCTGCTAGGGTGTATGCTCCTGTCAATACATATACCTAGCTTGTCCTAGGAGAGCTGTGTGTGCACATTATCAGAGGAGCCTAAACCATGAAGTCAGTGAAAAGTAAACGGTCTAAAAATATCGTTCAATGCCACTCAGGCCTAATAGCACCTTTCAGTGCAACACTGTGGCCCTTTCAGTGGCTTGCATGTCTGAGGGCAAGAGAGGGGAATTATTAGTACAGGAGTTTGTCAAGACATTGGATCCTGGAGTATCCTGCATATTGTAAAATGCATTAACAAATCAGGGGTACACAGGCAAATTTGGCATTTCCCAACTCCCACGTGCAAGGCTTTGCAATTTAAATCAATGCACATTTTGTGTCATTTAAAAAAACAAAACAAACAAAACAAAATTTATTTCCCTTTAAAAATGTGGCAGGGAACGGGGGGATTGGTTAACCCTTAGATACGAATAAGCCGGGGACAAAACAGTTAAGGAACCTTTTTTCTTCTTCTCTTATATTTCTTCCCATTAGAAAAAAAAACACAACTAAAGAGGCAATGTAACAAATAAATGCTTTACTCACACTTTCACGCCAGCGGTTCCCTTTACAGCAGCTTCAAAACCAAACTTACAGGGAACTCAAGAGCTCTAAACACATCTGAATGATATATTCAGTTGTGATGGGGGCATCAGGGGGGAAGGGATATTGTGGACATAGGATCTCTGGAAAGGGTGATCAGGCCTCTCTGATGTTGTGTGGATCCCATCCTGGTTCCAGAAGTTTCTCCCCTTTTATAAGCTAGAGAGCAAATCAGAATGTGCCCTGTCTGCTGACCGTGCTGTCACATGCCTCATTAACACTGTGATCGTAACTCCCTCACACTTTGAACATAATTCACTCTCATGTTTTACATCAGACTGGTGTTTGGTCACTTTTTATTTAGACAAAAAACATAAAAAAGAAATCCGAGCAAATCTGATGATGTGCCCTTGGCTCTCAGCATGCGTAACATTCAGCTGTAAAGCACAGACTGAGCTATAAGAACTGAGCTACAGGACTGACTAAACCAGTTAGTATCAGGGAAGACTATTACTGTCTTGAGTTAGAGTGTAAGACTGAACACAGGGGTGGGATTAGTAAAAGCCCACCCTAGCTTGTTGTGCACCTTCTCTTCCTGCTCAGGTGGGAGAGAATACCACTTCTACAAGTTGTTTCATGAACAAAACTCTATGCAGTAATAAACGCACTCAATTGGGATTGCAAAAACTTAGGTCTTTATTAGAAAAGCCTGTGTCTAATAAAACCAGTTGCTGCTGCTTGCAGAGATATGCTGCAGTGTGTGCTCAAAGCAAATGCAAAAGTCTGTAAGAACATTGAGCTTCATGCATTATCCTCCAAGTCAGTCCCACTGCAACTTGTGTTCCAATCTACACAAACCAGCAGGTTGTTACAGGTTGTGCTCAAAGAGCAGGAGACTGATTGCTGGCTCCAGGTGCTAGCTGGGGGGAGCCTAGCTCAGCAACTTTTCATGCACTAGGGATGCAACAGGTTTTCCCAATATAGGGTCAACTACTGCAGTCACTGCTGCTTAAGTGGTATCATGAACTTTGCTTTCAATTATTAGTATTTTAATTTAATCAGGCCTGCTACCATATTTCCTTTCCTAATGAACTGCAGAAGGCAAAGGGGCATTTTCAACAGTTTATATTTCAATCAAACCTGAATGCAGCTTCATTAAAAGAAGTGAAAGGCTCATCTTCAGCCCAAAAATTTTAAACCTGCTATACTGCAAAAGCCAGATGCAAACAGTGGTTTTAAAGCTTCTTAAAAAAATTGTCACAGGCTTCTTTTATATAAAGAATTATATAATGGCTGACATTAGGCAACCTGAATTTAGGAGCCACTACCAGGTCCTTTTGCATACAAGTGTATCTACTAGAAAGATAGGTCCCATTTTCCTCACTTCCTGATATACTCCTTAGTTCACACAGACTCTAGTGGTTGAATGGAAAACCTACAAGGAACTTGTATAATAATATACTGGAGCTGCCTGAAGTATTTCACAAAAATAGGAGCACTGCCAAAAATAAATCTTTTAAGCCAATGCCATTTAAATTCAGTTTTTCTATTCATAGCTTTTGCCTTCTGTCCACACTAAAATCTTGGCCTGTCTCTCTGGCACCTCCTTGTGGGTGTTCAGCCATTTGTTTAAATTGAATGTGGCTAAAACAAAGCTTCTAATCTTTCCACCAGACCCTTTCCACTGTTTTCTTTCTGAACCATAGTGGACATCACCTGCTTACAACCTAGGCATTACTTTTATTTTGGCCCTCTTTCTAAATTTTCACATTCAGTCAATGTCTAAATCTTTCTGATTCTTCCTGCATAGTACCTAGAAGACAGCTTTTCTTGTCCTTTTACTCAACTAAAATTCTTATTCTGTCTCTCGTCTCAGTGAGTGCACTATGCTGTTTTCAGGCCTTAAAAATGCAATATAGTTCCTTTCACATCCTTTCAAAATGCTGCTATATTGCCATAACACATTACTTTGACAGCAATTATCTCTTTGCATTTCTGTTTTAGATCTGCATTCTTCATCATAAGCTACCTATGTTGATCTTCAAGAATGTTTACAGCCTTTTCACACAATTTCACATCTGTTGTCAAAATGTTGATTCCCTTTTGTTCCGCCAATGGTGCAAGCCAACACCTATTTGTTATACTTTGGTTCTTCCTTGTATGTTGCCCCATACATGGAAGGAGATCCATGTAAACACATCCAAATATACTTTGCTGTCTTTTTCCAAATTCTTCCTAAAAGCTCTTTACTGAAATGCAAGAAAAGTTAATGTTGATTAGCTACAGGTTGTACTGAGACTACTGCCTACTCTGTTGTCAAATATTATCTTATTGTTTCCCTGTATTCCCTTATTTTTTGTTTATATGATTATTTTGTATTTAAAACTCCAAAATGTTGGTGCAGGGACTCTTTTTGTTCTCATATATTGCACATAACTATATTATATAGCCGTATTCTACTCAATTATTGGTGTTTCTTGGTGTTACTGTAAAAATACAACAATACAAAATAAATATGAAAACCTCACAGAAACTTTTCATGGAATAAGATGAAATTGATTAAATATGCCTTAGAGACAACTCAGTCTTGATGTTTGACACACATAGCTTTCTCTATTTTTGCTATGTCAAGTAGATACTCTTGGCTACTGAGAGCCATTATAATTTAAAGGCAGGTTGCAAAGAGGAATGTGAGAAACTTATGTAAAGCAGCATGTAAAAACAATCTGTACAGAATCATATCATCAAGATGTGAAATCTCATCTTATATAGAACCATAGGAAATCAGGTTTGGAAGGGACTTCAGGGAGTTCTCTAGTCTAACCCCCTGCTGAAAGCAGGACCAGCCCTAACTAGATCATCCTAGCCAAAGCTTTGTCTAGTCGTGTTTTGGAAACCTCTTGGTAGCCTGTTCCAGTGTTTTACTACCCTTCTCATGAGAGAGTTTTTCCTAATATCCAACCTAAACTTCCCTTGCTGCAATCTGAGATGTTTGTTCCTTGTTCTGTCATCTGCCACCACTACGAACAATCTAACACATTCCTGTTTGTAATCCCCCTTCAGGTAGTTGAAGGCTGCTATTAAAATTCCTCTGTCTTTTCTTCTCCAGACTAAACAAGACCAGTACCCTCAGCCTCTCCTCAGAAGTCATGTGCTCCATCATTGTTGTCCTCATCATTGTTGTTGCCCTCCTCTGGACTCTCTCTAATTTGTCCACATCCTTTCTATAGTATGGGGCACAAACTGGACACAGTACTCCAGATGTGGCCTCACCAGTGCTGAATAGAGGGGAATAATCATGTCTCTCGGTCTACTGGCAATTCTCTTACTAAACATGCTGTTAGCTGCCTTCACAAGAGTACACTGTCGGCTTGTATTCAGCTTGTTGTCCGCTGTAACCCCAGGTCCTTTTCTGCAGAGCTGCTGCCTGGCCAGTCAGTCTCCAGCCTATACTAGTGCATGGGCTTGTTTTGCCCAAAATGCAGGACTTTTGACTTGTCATGGTTGAATGTCATGCTTAAGAACAGACGTTCAGGGGTATACAATCTATTCAAAATGGCTTCCCAATATCAGATAAGTCAGGATGGGTGGAGGGTCAGTAAGCTGCAGGGGATTGGGAGTCCACCAGGGTATGGTGGGGTGGTGCAACCCACAGGTGGCATAAGGGGGCAGATTTGACCCATGGGTGAGGGGAGCAGGCACAACCCCATTCTGCCCACTCATCTCCCCACCCAGACTTACTTGCTTGGCTCCAGCAGTGGCAAATGCTGATAAAGTGACTGCATTCAGAGCAGCTTGTGGGATGGGGGTTGAGAGCACTGGCTAGAGAGGAGCAAGAGGGTAGGGGAGCAAAAAATAGACCAGTCCTGGGGAAGTAGGGAATGAAAAGAACAGCCCTGGGGCTGGGGCCAGCACTTGGATATTCCCAGCCCCGGGGCTGCAGAGGGAAAGTGGACAGAAGTTCCATGCACAAGTTTGACCTAAATCAAATGAGTCTGATACTACATAGATCCAGGCTGATCTTGAACTGTCTGCTGCAATGTTTAAACCGGTGTGTGGAACTTCTGTACAGTTGCAGGTTTAGACTGATTGCCAGTCACTGGGACCAGATTTGTAAGTGTAAGGTCAGAACTGGGATGAGCTAAATTTAAATCCGACAGCCATTTTGAACCCAATTTAACCTCTCAGGTGTCTCTACTTAGCCAATAAGATTTCATTTGGTCCAATCCTCTAGTTCATCAAAAATGTGGCCAAACAATATCTGGTCACATCAGAGTGTCTGAACTATTGTAGTAAAGATGATTTATTATATAGATCTTTTATTTTATTAAATACACTATTTGAAACTGCAGTGACCATGAAACAGGATTAACTAGCTGTCAGCTGTCAGGTGACAAGGAGGCAGGCAATGATAATCCAAATGAAAGCCATGACGTGGAGAGACAAATTAAGGCTGGATTAAATAGAACAGTTTGTCTAAACCACCAACTTTACACAAACCCTCGGGTCTGAAGGGGAGTGCCAGCATTGTAAATTCAAGGGCTCGATGCAGAGAAAGGCTACTTCATTTCTTTGCCCAGGAAGTAACTTATCCATCTTCCTTTGCAGAAAACACTCGAAGTAGCTCTAAGTATCTTGTGATTTTGGCAGGTTAGTGCCTTATAGACTGCATAAATGTGTCTGGTACTATTTCTGACTCTTTAATTCACAACTGCCTTCATTAATTTAAAAAACAATAACAGACAAGTTTGGACTTCTGTGCCTATTATTTATTTTTGTTCTTCAGTTGTTATAGCCATGCTGTTGTTTTCTTATTAATATTTACATGGTCTATTCAGCATTCTTTCAAATGAAAGCCAGATTTTAAAATGACAGTTTACTTGTCTCTCATCTCTGGTCCTTCAGCTGTAGTGTAAAAGTGGTTCAAATATTCTGCATGTGTCCACTTATCCAAGATAAATATCAGGTATCAGAACACAACTATGGAGGGCTATGTGAAGCTTCAGTTGCTGGTTCGATTTGGAGGGGATTTGGCCTGATTTGGCAGCCAAATCTCTGAATCCAAATCGAATTGGGTGACCTGTTAAAAGGTCCAAATCGAATCCAAAGTCTCCAAATCAATTCAGAGAGATTCAGAGATTAGGATCAGATGGGGAGAGGCAGGCACAGCCAGGTGACTGCAGGTTCTCCCATGGCTCCTCCTGCTATGCCTGTCTCTCCCCAGGTGGGGGGAACCCTGGGAGAAGCCCCCATGGCTGTCCTGCCTGGTCCCATCCCCTGCTCAGCCCCAGCCTCCTGGCACTTTAAAAAAACAACAACAAAATCCCCACACTCACTGGCTGCAGCAGCGGCAATCAGGGCCTCTGGGGGCTCATGGCAGAGGTATGAGAATGTAAGAGAGAAATTGAAGAAAGTAGACTGTGAGAATGTAAATGATATAGCCAACTATTCTGTGTGGGTAGGGAGAGATAATGAAAACTGAATGACAGATCCCACAGCCTAGGTACAGACATTAGACTTGTACAGTATAGGTGATCAGAAACTGGTCTATACCCATAACAGAACAGAAGTTTGGCATGCACAGTCTGGTTTAAAAATGGCAGAACTCAGTTAAGATTTGGCCTTCTCACCAAAGGGCGAATGTGTGTTCTGTTTGATACCAATATAAGCGATGCCACTTTACAGAAAACTGCCTAATTTGAATCTATTCTGCATCAAGCTTTCTGTACCTTGCCTTAGGAGACGGTAGAGAGTTAGTGAAACTCTTCCAAGCAGTATAAATGGAGGTCTGTATTTCTGTCCATTTTATATTGAATTTTGACCTTGTCTTGAAGACAAAAAATGTGGGGGTGATTGACTGGGGAGCCATAACAACAAGACTGGGAGTTAGGAACTGCTTAAGTCCTGGATCCCAATTGGACTCCTTATGCTTGTGGAAGGAGCTGCAAGTATCTTAAGGAGGAAGATTACAGGGAAATCATTCAGGTAAAGAGGATGATTTTGAAACAGAGGGAGGACCAAGACGCAAATGCAAGACAAAAGACTGAAAATGAGGGGAAACTTTTAGTAAAAGAAAGATAAAATTGTGATTGGAGGCAAGCTTTATTTTATTTATATATTTTTTCTCACTTGAATTATTCATAATTTCTGAGGTTCATGAACACAGTACAGTAACCAAATTGAGAACACCTGGTCTGGTTGGTACATTTGGGTCTAAACATATGAAGGACAGCTGAGGTATGGAATGGAAGACCCAGCTTGAACAAAATGTGTTTCTGGAGGGGAAAAAAAACCCAGAGTAATAATGAAAAATAACTGTCATGAAGGGTGGCTCTCTTTTAAAAGCAAGGGCTGCAGCTGTTGTTGCCATTGGCATCATACAGCAACCACAACGCTAGCTATAGGGGCTCACGAAAATTTATTGGTACTATTATTTGTCTCAATAAAGAAAATGGACTGAAAGAAAATGAAACATACAGATAACAGATTAAGGGAATATTAGCAAATGTGTGATATTTAATCTACTTTGAGTCATGTGTTTACAATGTTCTGAAGTAAATATCAGATTCAGGGTTTTTTCTATTTAGCTGTTTGGTGAACATTGTGTTTTCCATATGGCAAATTGGTGCCACTGGCCAAGAAGATGGAGATATGTTTCTGCTCAGGAACAAACATTGCATGGTGCTGAGGGGAAAGATGATTTCTTCCATTTAGCTGTAGGGGCAAAACATTTCATACAGCTGACTATACTTAGAGTTTGGGTACAATTTGTCATGTTCCGTACTATGTGTAATCAGTGTTTAGGATGTTTTATTTCCTTGAATAGCTCTATTTACTCATTCAGGCAGAGCTTTTGCCTTTTCCAGCAAAACCAATTTTGTTAAGAGTTACATGAGCAAGAGGAAATTGTAGCTTCACCATGTATGGATAGTATGGAAGAAATATTATCATTTGATGGAAAAGTCTGTAATAATAAAAAAAAGTGCCAGTAATAATTCTACCAGTGAAAAAATAATAATTCAGATGCATTTTGCTTTCAGCATTGTTTTTTTCAGGACATTTTTACAATAGAATTTTTTACAACCAGGGAGACTATCTTATCAATCGTTCTTTCTACAAACATGAAGGGTCACCCTTCTTCACTGTGAGACTTATGTCCCATCCCAATTCCCACCTATAATTTGTAACATGAGGGGAAAGTGTTGCTATCGAATGGTGGAAAAGCATTCTAGGCTGTCAAAGTGTTAGCCTTTCTATTGTCTAGTACTGTATTCTGGTACCCATGTTTTTTACCTTCTTAGGGGAATTAAATTCATTAAAATAGCCAGTTTTTGGGGTTTATACATTTGCATGTGAAAAAATCAGAGAGCAAGGAACTGTTAAAATGTGTGGCATCAATCAGTCATGGCTGTAGGCCTGTGCGAATGGGAAAGTATTCAATTTGGATTTGGATTTGGATTCAGCCGATTCAGAGGACAGTGATTCAATTCAGTGATTCGAATCACTGTCCCCATTTGAGTCGGCCAAATCAGAATCAGAGATTTGGTGCTGATTTGGAGATTCAGATTGGCCTGGGAGAGGCGGGCACAGCTGGGTGGCTGCAGGTTGGCATCCTCATTGATGTTCTCTTCCACTTAGCCCTTCTTCTGGGGTTCTTGGACCCTCTCCAGTCCCACATTCTCAGCTTTTCAATAGACTTCAGAGCCTCACTAGTCCCACACTCTCAGCCTCTCAGTCTGGGCTCTAGACCCCTCCATGGGTCCTTAGGAACCTCTTCTTCCCCTTAGTTCCTCCCCAAACTTCCAGACTGCTCCAGGCTGCACTCTCCTTGCTGGTGTTCCAGACCTGCAGCCATCCGATTCAGTAGATGTTTGCTTAACAATCTCCAGGTATTACTACTGGCTCCACTCGGGTCTGGGCTTATATCCTACCCAAGCCCAGCCTTCCTCCAGGTTCAGATGAATCCATAATCAACCCTGGCCATGCCTGCAGGCTGCACCAGCACTAGCCTGCCTGCTCCTTAAGGTGGCAGGAGCACCAAACCTTCTGCCACAAGCTCTCCACACCCCTCAGGTCCAGAAGTTGACATTATAACTCACTCCACTCCCAGCTTTTCAAAAGAGACCCAAGTATGGTTCAGGAGTCTTACCGGCTTATCTTCTGGTGCTAACTCCCCTAATGCCTTCTCTGCTAACATAGTATTTATCTATGTCATCACAGTTCCTATTATTATTGTAAATGTGTTTTGTTGTTTTATTAATCAAAATCAGGTAAGTGGGCAGTAGGTTTATTTACACATACACTTTACTATGCTTTATTAATTAGCTCTACAGTGAAGTGTTACTGCCTACACATGCCCATATTAGGGTGCAGTTAATTAAATAACTCTGCCATAGGAAAGTACTGTTAGGGACAGTGCTATCCTAAAGTGGAGTAATTACAGGCACAGAAACACACATGTAGACAGTGACAGGGGCTGGCTGGGACACAAGGGTACTAAAGTGCAGGAGCTCCCTCCTGAACAGCTACGAACTTTACCACTTGTGTGCCCCTCCACCACCTAACACCACCACCCAGAGCCTGGGGCTGACTTTCTGAGTCTGCTGCCAGCCTGAGAATGCTCCAGCCAAGCTCAAACTGCTGCTGGCCTGGGCACATATGTAGATGATGCACACACAGGCAGCTGACTCCAACTGAACCACAGCTCCAGAGTTTATTGAGTCATCTTAATTGCACATGTAGATGCACCCAGTGATTCCATCTGCCTGGTTCAACTCACTTTCAAAAGTGACAGCTGTTTTAGATTTTATGAGCCATCTCTTTTCCCTACTTCTTTATATATATTGTAAGTACTCACTTTCTTTTAACTATAGTATGTACTGTACCTGCCTTCTTCTCTAGGACTATGGGAAATGAAATTTTAAAAGGTATTTTACTTGCAAGTTATGCTTTGTGCATTCTTGCTGCAAACTGTGAACTCATGAAACACTAACATTTTCCATGAAATCACACAACATTAAGCATTAAGCAGATTATTTCAGTTTTAGAACACATACTTAAAACCAATGCCAAAACCAATTGGCTGTGGGGTTGTGTTCTCCTTTTCAATAGCAAATATCCCTTCTGGTTGAGACTTGTTCTTTTCCCCCACCTTTCCCTTTTAATCTTTTGGAAGGCTCTTAAAAATAATCCTGGCCATCTCTGAAAGAAGAATAAATCAAAGATCATTATATCAGCCAAATGGAGATGCTATTTTGCAATGAACATAAGCCAAGCAATTTCTCCCTTCTCTACTACTGTATCCCCTAAGCAGCCTGTCATGCTCATCACAATCTGTACCTGTTTACAGGAGCTGAAGGACTGACAGACCAACACTTCTGAACAAGGTTCTCTTAGTACCATGAAGTGATTGAAGACATTAATCACAGAATAAACACTGTTGTCACTTTCTTCCCTGAAGCTGAATGCAGGCTTGCACTAGTATAGAACAAAAATAAGGAGAGCCAGGAAAAATGAGATTTCTGGGGATTAAGGCCCTAATTCAGATCCCTTGAAAGTCAATGGGAATCTTTCCATTGACACTGAAGAAAATTGATTCATCCCTAAGGTCATAACAGACAGGGCAAACTGGAGATTGTGGGAAATTGTTCATAGTATTTTCAAACTCTAACTCAGTATATATCGTGTACAAATAGAATTGACATTGAAAAGTATCTGAAGAGGGGAAAAAAACATTGAATTACTGATGAACTAATGCTAAGAGTCGGGATAAGAAGAAAGAGGTATTGGGAATTTTCATTGCTGAGTAGAAACTTGGTACAATTGGCATTAACAAAACCTGGTGGGGCAAGCTGAATGAGTGGAATTTTAAAATCATTGATTTTAACCAGTTTGGGAAGACAAGGATAAGGAAAGAGGTAGAGATTGTACCTCTTTCAGAATAATTGATAGTTCAGAATGAGGTACAATGCAAATGAAGCAATAAGCTAAGTAACAAACCCCAGGAATAGGGGTGTTTGTGAAGAGACCCTTGAATCAAACATGAGAACAGGTTGAGATGCTTTGTAAATACTTGTTCGTAATGTATGGAAAAAAAAATTACACTAGAACAGGGGATTTCAGTTTGGGAGATATAAGCTTGCAGACTCATAGAACTAACAGTAAAGCATCATTTGAGTTTCTAAAAATATCAGATGATGATTTACTTGGGAATGCACAACACCCTGATTAAAAAAATAACACTAGTCAACATCAATAAAATACACACTAAATGGATTCAGAACTAGCAAGTGACAAATTCCTAAAATGAAACTGTCAGTGTAGCATCATCATTGCATGCGGAGCCGGTCGTAGGGAAATGATGCCCTGGGTGGACTTGTATTTTGGCATCCCCATCCACATCACCCCCCCCCCCCAGGTCAATGGCACTGCTGCAGGCAGAGACAATTGGGAAGGGTTCAGGGCACAATCGGATGGGGATTCAAAGTGGCATGGTGCATCAGGCAGGTAGGCAAGGTTGCTGCTGTGTGGGAGCAAGCAGGTGGACTGAAGCAAGCACCTGCTTGCGCCCAGCCTGGCTACTTCTGGCTGGAGGTAGGGGGCATGCTAAGCTGGGCACCACTTCTCCTACTTGGGGCATGGATTGGCCAGGGCAGAGGGAGAGCACTGCTGTGAGTGCAGGCTGCTCGTGTGTGTGTGTGTGTGTGTGTGTGTGTGTGTGTGTGGTGCCCCCCTGACCATAGTGCCCTTGGTGGTCACCTACATCACCCACCCCTAAGGCTGGCACTGATTTCACAGAGGTGTTTCTAGTGGGGTTACACAAAGATCAGTACTGGGCCAAGTGCTCTCTAACATTGTATCAATGATGCATCTGACAGGAGATATAGAATCACTGCTGATAAAGGTTGTTGATGATATAAAAGTTGGGGGGAACAGAAAAGAATGATAATGACTTGGCAGTCAAACACAGAGATGGTAAGGTAGGTCCTACCCAAACAATCTGTTTCAGTCCAGATAAATTCAAGACCATGAATCTAGAAACAAAGAACATAGGCTGCACATACAGAATGGGAGACTGCATCCTGGTAAGAAGTGATTTTGAAAAGGATTTGGACAATGCATAAGAAACTGTAGGATCCTATTACAAAAAAGGCTAACATGCTTCTTGGATGTATAAATTAAGGAACAATCAATAGAAATAGTGAGGTTGATTCTACCTTTGTGTAGGAACATGCTGACACTGATACTAATATATATTTATATTTTTTAATATAGTTTTTGTCCCCCCCCTGGGGGCAGGGGTTTATAGTGTTGTTTTTATACCTTACTTTGATTCCTCCATTCAAATATGTAACTAAGCTGGGAGATCAGGGCTTGAGCCCGTGCTGCTCAGTAAAGGGGAACCACGTGGAACAGGGTCAGGCCTTATTGGCCCCCACCTCCTGCCAGCCTCCCTCCACTTCCCATGGGAGATGCTGCTGCTGCTGGAAGGGGAAGTGGCAGGTATCACTTCCAAGACCCAAGTTAATCCTCCCTTAGCTCTGTAGCCACTACTGAATTAAGGTCTCTGGATCTTTGCTCTCCATATAGAATAAAGGACCAAGGGAGGCTTAATACCATCTGCACTACCCACTCCTTTTCAAAATCCTAGATCATCTGGTACCTCCATCTTAAAACAGATGTTGAAAAATTAGAAACAATGAACAGGACAACTACAAAATGCCTGGAGAAAATGCATTACAGTGGGAGACTTACAGCAACCAATTTTCAAAGCATAAGATATAGGACTCAGTTTTGGAGTCTCCACAGACTGCTGAAAACTGAAGCAGTCAACACCATTTCTGGTTGATGTTAATGTAGCTGTTTTTTTGTGAGGTGTCAGCCAGGATACAGTGCTAAGTGAGCTCATCTTTACTGCTTCTGGGTCAGGAGTCAACCATTACCACCTGACCCAGAAGCACCCAGGCTAAGTAACTGTATCTCAGCAGAGCTAATCAAGATAGCTTGTCTGTGTATGGCTCCATGTGAATGTATATAATTAGCTCTGCAGCTATGCAAGAGCTAATTGGTCTGGGCACAGCACTATAAGCACTAGCCTGTGAGACAGTCTAAAGCTATCTCCCAATCTAGAACCTGGGTCCATCTACATGTGCACTTTACTTCAGTTGACTAATTAGCTCCACAGTAAAGTGTCACCGTCTACCCATGCACTGGTATTAGGGCGCAGTAAACTTAACACCACTATAGGATAGTACTGTTAGGGACAGTACTATTTTCCAGTAGAGTGATTTACTGCAGTGTTTCTCAACCTGTGGGTCACAGCCCAAAAGTGGGTCACAAGAATATTTGAAAGGTCCCCAGAAAAACCCATGAAAGCATGGGTTTCCTCTTGCAGGCTGGCAGTGTTCCAGCCTGCAGTTGGCTGCTTGGGATGATTGAAGGCAGTGGCCCAGGGCTGCAGGGACTGTGGGTCAGGCACGGGCAGGGCCAGGGGGCGTGGGTTGAGACAAGTCATTAATCTCGGCAAATGGGTCCTGGTACAAAAAAGGTTGAGCACCACTGATTTACGGCACTAAAACATACATGAAGATGGTGACCAGAGGCAGAAATTGCACCTGGTCAGCCCAGGCAGCAGGGGGTCAGACCCTTGTCTGCTGCCTAGCCACATGGCTCCACATGTTCAGCACTCTTCTGCCCTAGCCAGCCTCTCTGCCACCTGACGCCACTACCCAGAGCCCAGGCCTGACCTGCAAGCCTGCTGCCAGCCCAGGCCTGCTCTGCCCCAACTTAAAATGCTGCTGTTCTGGGCATGTGTAGACACTGCATCCAGGAGCAGTGTACTCTGATTCTAAGTGCTCTGGAATTATTGCTTTGCATTAATTGCATGTATAGATGCACACCCTGTATAGTAAAAGGCTACACATGGCATCTTCTTATCGGATGCAGCATGATGCTGCCTGTTGCTGCTGGATCAGATTGGCCATGGTACTTTTTTTTTAAATTTGGGGCAGAAGTCCCAGGAATTTTTGGAAACACCTGAACACAACCTTGAAATTTAAGATGATTGGTCTCTTATCTTAAAAAGCTCAGTCTGTGTAGAAGCCTGACTTGAGTACAGCACGTAAGAATATATCTACACATCTTCTGCAGCATTCTTAGAACCGTCACTCTAGAACATGTTCTTGCCACTTCTTTCTACTCACACTCCCAGGCCATAAATGAGGCTGCAAAGTCAGTTTGAGGAGACCCTAGCCACTGCTCTGACATGTCAGAGAAAGAGATCATGAGACTGTCAGCAGGGAATGCCATCAAATCATTTCCCTGCCTTGTTTCTGAATTTGGTATGTGCAGAGCAGAAGCGGATGGACAGCATGTATATGTGAGTAGTGTCCTGGAAGCAGTAGAGTCACACTCAAAGCACCTTCACCGGCACACAATGTCTTGAAGAGCTCTTTGATCTCTTTATGAGTATAGCCCTGGAAGATTAAATTCAAGCTGTGCTATCTCACATGACTGGTGTTACTGTTAAAGATTAAAAAAAAAAGAAAAAAAGCCAGAACTACTGATATATTTTTGCAGGATATCAAGGAGGTTAAGGGAAAGCCTCAGGGACTTCTACAAATGTTTTTGTTCTAATTGCACTAAATTAAGAAATTTGCTGTATTTTTAAATCTAGCTCTGGTTCAAATAAGGTTGTATCTTTAAACTGATATAGATACTAAGGTAGCAGATGCTTGTATCAATGCAGAAGAATACTATGTGACATATTATCTGTGACCAACTGAGCATTTCATGACAGTATATTATACACTAAATGCCTAGATTCTACCCTTCCAAGGAAATGCTTGGAAGATTTTGCGCTATAGTTTTTAGGCCTAACCCAGATTTACACAGACTCTCAAGCATATGGTTGAAAAATGGTTAGGATTAGCACTATTACAGCATAATAGATGCAGATGGCTGGGAAGATGGATCAGAGCTAACCCAGAACCTTCTTAGTATTTTGGCATATTACTATGTATCGGGTGTTAGACTGATAGTGCTGTTACTCACTGAAAAAATTGTCAATGTATTTGTTCTAACCTCAGTTCTTACACTGTTTTTCATTGATTTAACTACAATTTATACCTGTTTTTTTTTAACTTCTCACTTCATTGTCTCTCAATGTTTCCTAAAATGATTTGATCTTTTTTGTTTTGTTTTTTTCTTTCAGGGCACCTTCCTAGAAGGGAAACATTTTTTTTTTCCTTCTTTTTTTAAAGTGTGTGGAATATTCTTTAGTAAAATTGCTTTTGCAGTAGCTAGTATATCATGCTATGACAAAGACCTGTTAAAGCTGAAAGTTTAGAAATCTGGATATTCTGTGGAAAGGAAGTAATGCACAAGCTTATATGATTGATGCCTATAGATCAGCTTGGTTACATAAATGACCAGAGCAGATGTCCTAAAAATGAGGAACTTAAGCCTAATGTGACTGTGGCATCAAACATATGTTCTTTTTTTCTACTAAATACTAGAGTTGCTCCAGCATCAGCGTATCTTTGGAAGGTCTGACCCTGGCTGCCACTTGTCCAGGGGGCTATGGTTCAGTGCTGACCATCAGTGCTGGCTGAGGGATCTGTTTGCTCCTTGCTAAAGATGCTCTGATAAGGTTGATAAGCTCTAGCTGATGTTTATGCTTTGCTCTCTGACTTTAAACCACTTTTGATGATCCCTGCCTCCACCAATCAATCTCATGATGGCTGCTTCACTTTATGCCTTGCTGCCCGTGTCCCCTTTTTGGGAGCCAGCAACTACCAGATAACCAACTGCACCCTTTTTCATTAGGATCATCTTCTTTATGAATGGCCAAGCTACAGTGTAGTACAGGAAGCTACTACTGGAGCCTCACACTACGAGTCTTAGTGTGCTTTAAGCTTCCTTAAGCAGACTTAAATCAGAAAAACTGGCTCATCGTCTGTGTGGTTATAGGACATTGACACAGCAAGAGAAGTACTTACTAAATGTATTTTTTCTTTGAAACTATTATTTTTAAACCTGATGACAGGCAGAAAATACCCTTGCAGACATTAGCATTTGTGGTAAGTTAAGAATGGGAGACCAAGTCCAGGCTGTATTCTAATATCTGGTAAGAACCCTTTTTTATCATTTGGGCTCTTGTTTTCAATCATTAATTCTTTCCAATGTGCTGTAAAAAGCTGACATGGCACATAACAGTAATGCAATTTATATTTATTTTTTAAATAGAGAAGTGTTATTAACAAGATGAATTCTTGAGATGCATTGAAGGCAGTATTCCCTTGTACTTTAATATATACATTTTATACATGCTTAAAATTCTTCCATATCTAGTTACTACCTGTCTTGTATGCACAAACCTGGTTATGACCAGAATGCTAGAAGTTTATGTTGTCTGTTATTAAGTGGATGCTGTATGGAGCAGAAATGGTAAATCCCTGCCTCTTATCTTCCTCCTCCTCAAAAAAAATTTCTAACAAAGGAAGGACATTGGTATGAGAGAAAAATTGGCTTACTCCAGAAATGTTCCATTTAAGCTTTCATTTATCAAATCAAACCTAGCTTCCACATACATCGAAATTGGCAATCCTTCATGGATTATTTTGAGAGAGAGTAAGCTGTTTATCAAAAACCAGAGATTATGTCTTCGTAACTGTTCTATCAGCAGCTTCAAAGAATAATAAGGTCTGAGTTCAGAAGATACAAAAATATGCCCATGGTCACTCTGGTGGCCTGAGTTACCAACCAAGGAAAAATTATCTTGTATGAAAAAGAAGGAAGGGGATCTTAGAAGTTGCAGGTATGCCATGCTCTGATTAAACTAACAATTAAGTAAGGGAAAACAGATACCTGTGGGGAGGGCTGAAAGTGGCTACTGGGTGTGGTAACCTCCAAAAAGACTTAAGCTTAGTCTAGGCTGAGGATGGTTATATAAGTGTTAATGGAGTAAATTCAGCAGGGGAGAAACCATTGTGTGGGGAAGGCCTGCATTGACACCTACCTGTGGCTTAATTATATAGTCACCCTTTGGGTCAGCAGATAGACTTTGAACTCCCAAATGCAGCTTGGGGGCCAAAATTAAAAAATAATACTATGAATATGGAAAAAAGAAGATAAGCTCACTACAAACTGTGAGGAACTGAGAAAACATCATTATCCATATGCTAGTACAAAAGATGACTTTGTGGCAAGTTTTTTTTTTCTCCTGATTTTCTTATTAACATAGTTTTCTTCAGTTCCTTTCAGACTCATTCTCTTATTCAGGCAGCCTCTATGGATTGTTTTCAGAGACAAGGAAAATATATTTTGTTCTTTGAACAAGAGACTGACCTGGGTTTTTCAGTGAAAAGCACAGGTGAGAAATACACCCCATCTCAGAAGTACCTTTACACATGCACCTTTTTCATTCTGAGTATAGCCAGACAGGTGTTTTTTTTCAATCATAAGGTGACAGATAACCAAAAATGGGAGAATTGTGGACACTTCTGTGAGTAAGGGGTGAATGACTGGAGCACCAACCCCAGATTCCCACAGCAGCTTCCCACTGCTGCTACAGCTGGCTCAGACTCTGTCACCCCTGCCACCCAAGACATTGAGTCTGGTAGTTACACCTCTGATAAAGTCTGTATTGAAGCTAATCATATTGTATAATGAGCTTCTAGAGGTCACTCAGGCACTATGATGATGCGAGCTGTATAAGAACCTGTTAGAACTGGGTTAAAACACCAAGTGCAATCACTAGGGTAGCATGGGAAAATCTTGTTGCAAAAGCAGGCAAGCAAATTTAGTCTCTAAATGTTTTTAGTTCCTAAATAAAATGGCTCACTTGAAGACACCTAAAAGCACGTCTGTGAGCAAGCTTGAAAAAGAAAAAATGTTAAAAAGCAGCACATTTTCCAATATCCACATGGAAGTGATGTTAGACATACATATTATTAATATGGATACAGTTAATAATGTATTACAGTGCAAACCTGCAGCCTTAATCCAGCTGAATTTTAGAGGTGTTTATATCTAGAATAAAGTCAGATAAAACTCGTAGTACTACTAGTGCATACGATGAGTGGTCTAACTTGCTGGAGGACTTTCAATGAAAATGCTGCCTATTGTTGTTCCATTCAGTTATTGCCTTAAAAGGAACATTGATTTATGACCGTGAGAAAAAGGAGAAGATGATCATTTATTACTTGCAATATTGTATTATGATTTAGTATTAATATTACCATAGCGCCTAGCAAACAGCAATGGACCAGGGTCTCATTGTGTTAGGGTTGTGTTAACACAGGGTAAACAGTCTTTGTCCCAAAGTACTCGCAATCTAAGTATAAGAGAAGAGGCAGCAGATTGGTGCAGGCAGAATACAAGGAGACAAATACTGGTCAACAGGCAAGTTTCAGCACAACAGATTCCTAACTGTCCCAGCTACCAGCAGAGGGTTTGGGGTTGAGAGAGTGGTCAGTGGTAAAAAAGCAAGAAAGGTTTATTGACTTAACAAACACATAACTATGCATAATATAATAAGACTACAATGACAGACAATAATAATTCGAGACAGCAATTTATCGGCCACCCCCTCTGATGCCTGATATATGACAAGTTCCCCTTCTGCAAAGCTGAGCAAGGTCAGGCATCCCTGATCAGTGCTGTCTGAGGGGTACCAGAAAGAACCCTGGTATTCAGTCCTCGGGCTCCTCGAGATCCACTAGCCAACAAACCCAGGTCAGCAGCTAGTTTTAAATCAGTAGCTGCTCTTATACCACTGCATCTTCCTTCTAATGGTTTCTGGATGTACTAGCCAATTTATAACTTCTGAGCTATGCTGGTAACTTACAGCCATACAGATTCTCCCAATATAACTCTTCTTAGGACTGACCAATAGCAGTACAAGCCTTTGCATTCTTCTGATAAGGTTAATTTTAACTGTGCCACACGGCTTACTACTACTTCTACAAGACCTTGCTAAATTTACAAGGCCTCACTACATACAAGGCCTCACTAATCTTTAACTTTAGTTAGGCTATTAGCAGCGACATACAGCTTACAATACATGAACAGATGACAAGAAACGCCTGGTCTAATCTTCACAGTGTTCAGCAAGCACCTTCAACACAATTTTCAGCTTTCACACTCAGACGCATTGCTTGCTGAAGCACTGTAATAGCAACAGTTGTGATGCTAAAGCTACATGTACTACATCAGGGAATGGGAAGGGATATTTAAATTTAACTTGCATAGCATGAACAGATTTACGACAACAATGGTTAAAACACCATTTAGCTGTTGCCACTAGGGCAATACAGAGCACTATGACACTTAAGCTGGTTAGCCACATAGTTGAGGTAATACCTTGTGACATGCAAACAGTGCAAATTGCATCATACCATTTGCATGGCTTGGGCATGTTGACAGCCAAACTGATGATCCACCCACCCTCCCAAGCAAGGAGAGCCAGCTGAATTCTTTGTTGAGCTTTTGCCTCAAGGCTTCTCAGTTTATCTTTTATTTCATTCCAGTCTTCTAACCATGGCATGTCCACATCTGATACCCATGAGGTGGGTATTGTAAAGTTGAGAGTTATGGTCTCAGAAAAAATTTCTGGCCATTTCAGGACAATAGTGCAGTTAATTACAGCACAGCAATGGCTCCACTCTTAGCTCCTAAGCAATATGAATTGCGCAAAACCCAGGTGGTACCATTTTCATACAGTAAGTGACCTGGTCCTTCCCAACAAACACATTGCCCTTTTGTCACATATGACACATTAGGTAACTCAGGTATGCAGGTCATGTTAAGTGGGCTGAGAGGCCATCCTCTCCAATAGGTCCCTAATTCAATCAAGGTGTTACAGATTTGAACTAAGGGGGATTGTGCCACATACCAAGGGTCATTTGGGGTAACTATCTCCCATATGGGGTGATGCCCATCCCAAAGGCATCATCCTCCTAGCCTCATCCTAAGCAAATAAGCAGTGGTCCAGTTTCCATCTTTTATCCCCTGCACCAGGAAGGAACACTTTCCTTTATCAGAGCCTTCTCAAGTGGCAATCCAGGTACTTTGATAGGGGTATCTTTCTTTAAATGTACTAGGCATTCTATGATGTTCTAAGCCAGGGGGCCACTCCCTATTTTTAAATTATTACCTGGGAAAAATGCATGTTTAGTAATTACTGAACTTGCACATAAGCAGTACTCCAAGTTTAGTTTTTGTCTGCTTTAAAAGCAGTGTCCATCATGGCCTGGGTAAGACAGGCTGTCTCCAATCTTATATCAGTCAGCACTTCATCAGTGTGCTCTGAAGTTTTTCCTTCAAGCATGCCTCCCCTTGTGAGCAGACCTACTGCCTGTCAGAGATTGGCTACTCCTTCAGTATTTTTCTGGGATTTATCTAAGTTCTGTATATTCATAGTCAAGTTAAATCCATCCCAAAGGTAGCCTGGAGCATCTCTTTGATTGCGGGACCCAACTGTATTCATGGAATGGAAAATGGTCAGCCATTCCCACCTAAGTAACCCCTCAGCTACACAGGGTCCTGCTGAACAGTTTGGAAAGGTAGCTCAAACATACCATTGTTCCAGTCTAAACAACAATCGAGCAGAGAACAAGGAATCATTTAAGAGGGTTGGGATTTTAACCTGTAAGTTCCACCAGAGTGTGAAGTTATGCATGGGCAGTCTGGGGGCCTCCAAGGGGAGAAGGGCCAGAGATAATAGTGAGCACTCCGTTCTCTCACAGATCACATTTATCCTTCCCTCCTTGTAAGCCTGTAACCATGCTTCACCTCCCAGAGAGTGAAAGAGTCCCAGTGTCACGGGGACGATATTGTACTGGGATTGGTGAAATGGCACTGCCCTGACAGAATCATAGCACTAATTTGCTTTCGGAACCCCACCAGTATAAAAGGATGGAGATAAGTGGTGGAGACTTGCAGATATAGCCTCCTTCTGGTTGTATTAAAGTGGGTACCATTCTACCATGCCTCTGTGTAGGTATGATTCACAAACCATGTAATAACTTTGTTCCAACCAGTAGCGTGCCCTCCTGCCTGGTGGGCTTCACACCATTGCTGGAGAGTGTTGTCAGCCATAGAAATGGAAGAGGGTAGATTTTCTCATAAAAGCAGTGGCTCAAGAGGCTGAAGAGATGAAGAATGCACTACAGGGGGCACAGACTCGGGGGCGTTGCGCTCAATGGGATTTTCTTCAGGAAGTATGTAACAACAAACTCCCAGAGTTACAGCAATTACCTCCCTTTTCACAGCTAGCCATTCCAGCTTTCAGGTAGGGAATGTACTCAAGATAATATCTGGTGCCACAGGTGCACTGACAGTTACCACCTTGCCAGTAAACTATCCAGTTTCTTTTAGTCAGAGACCAGGATTTCACTTGCTCTGGGGTGGCAGGTTTCTTACCATATGGATACTGCAGCTGGATCACGTGAATGTCATCTGAGTGCATTTTCAGGGGATGCTCTTCAGGGTCAGGCCACTCCTTTAGATCTTCAGTAGCAAGTTCATTAATATATGGGTAATAAGAAGGATAGTAGACATGCCCTACCAAGGAAACACAATAAGGTATGTAAAGGTATGTATAGTACATAGTGGGTATTTAAATCAGATTCATATAACGGGAGCCAAGCTCCTTGTTGTCTTGTTGCTACAGATTGGATGTATCGACAAATGCGGCCTCAGCCATTCCTAATTGAGCCTGCTACTGAAGACAAGTCGTGTTCTGTTACCTGTCTGAATCAGCTAGCACCGTGAAGTGGTGAGCTGTTATAACTATATTCTTCTTAATAATGCCTTATTGTGTTTCCTTGGTAGGGCATGTCTACTATCCTTATTACCCATATATTAATGAACTTGCTACTGAAGATCTAAAGGAGTGGCCTGACCCTGAAGAGCATCCCCTGGAAATGCACTCAGATGACATTCCCATCTGACATAATTCAGATGTATTATACATACCTTTTGCCAATAGTGTCCCCTTCCATTTGTCTCCCTTAGGATGCTTCACTACCACCTGATCTCCTGCCTGGAGCTTTCCCGGGTCACCACCCCTAGGTCACTGTACTGCTAGCTCATGAGGACCACCCAATTCAAAGGCCTGTTGCATATGGCTACCTCCCAGATGGGGTCGGTTATTGGCCCAATTCATAGCTCGATCTAGGTGCAAGTCCCAGTCCTTAAGAGCTGGGTCAGAGGCCAACCACAAATTGCATTTGAGGATGCCATTGGCTTGCTCTACCAATCCGCTAGACTGCGGATGGTAAGGGATGTGGTACATCTATAACATGCCATGTTTCGCGGTCCAGTCACATACAAGATGATTACAGAAGTGAGGGCCATCATTGCTCTGTAGTTCTATGGGTGGTGGATACACAGCTAGAAGTTTTTCCAGTGCTGCACAAGTGTCCTGGGCTCTCACTGAGGTGCGGGAGAATGTTATTCCTGTGATAACTTCTACAGCTACAAACATGTACTGTCACTTCCAGCAAGTTCAAGGAAGAGGACTTATGAAATCGGATTGCCATACTTGCCACGCTACATTTCCCCGACGTAATGACAGTGGGACAGTCAGGGAAGGTTTTAGTCACATCTTTACTTCTCGGCAGGTGATACATGTGTTAACTATTTCTTGTGCTTCTTTTTTATTTACATGAATGCCCCAAGACATGGCCAGGCAGATGGTTCCATCACACCTGGGGTGCCCATGTTCTCAGTGTAGCCATTCTGCAGCTCATTCTCCAGGTGTAGAGTGGGAGGAGGAATTGAGCAGTGATGGACTAACTGCTTTATTTTCTTCTTTAACATACAAGTTTTCAGCACTCTCTTCCCTTGTTAGCTGATCAACCCATGTATTCCACTTTGTTTTCGGACCTTCTTTCATTTTATTCCCATGCACTGCACTAACATGTTGAAAATGTAGAGTAAGCTCATCTTGGGCCAACATCCATAAGGCCTCCCATTCCTCTTGGCTTCAAGTGTCCTGTCCTCATTTTTTTAAAGTTTTCTTTCTTCCATAGGGGTAGCCATTTAGTACATCCTTCCACCACCATCCAGTTGTCACTATAAATGGGCTTTACAGGACATGGGCCTTCTACTAATTCCCACTCAGCAATGGTGAGCACTACTTTGAGCTCAGCAAACTGTGCGCTTGTTCTGAGGCCTTGTAATACCACTTGCTTGCCATCTCAAATCCTCAAGGTGGCTGCTCTCTAGGCATGACCTCGAGCAGACCCATCTGTAAGCCAGACTTCTATATCAGCTGAGGCCTCCATTTCAGGTGAGAAAGGAGTTGCTTCCTTGATGGGTGAAGGTTCACTGCCACTTGTTTGGTCAGGATAAACATTAATTGTACTTCGTGTGACTCTTTCAACTAGAAAGAGTCAGGGCATCTGTTTGGGGTTCCTTGTTGGACCTGGATCAAGATGTAATAAATCCACTTTTGGACCATGGTGTCTTGGATTCTTCCCCCAGGTGCAGCTGGTGGTTGGACAGCCCCATTCTGAGGATAGGTACCGGAGTAGTTATAATTGTGGGCAATTCCCCCCTTAATGCTTTTGTGACTCCCAGTGGCTGCCACTGCTGCACACAACATCTGTTCTAAGAAAATATACCTTGCTTCTGCCCCTCTCCAGTCTTGGCTCCAAAATCCAAGGGACTTTCCTTCTGCTTCTGAGGACTCCTTCTGCCACAGGCTCCAGTGTGGTCCCCCTTCTGAGACACCTATATGGAGCCAAAGCTCTCTTTCTGGATGTCATGCTGCTAGGGAAGCATGGACAGTTACTGCTTCTTTAAGGGTGCGTAAGGCATACTCATGCTCAGGTCCCCATTCCCATTTAGCTTTTTTCTTACACAGGTTATACAAGTGACAGGCTAATACAGAAACTCAGGAACATGAATACATCAAAAAATGAGTGCTCTCAATTGATCCTGCAGTTCTTTTACATCAGTGGGGGTCGGGGTTTCTTCTATACTTCACAATCCTTCAGTTGGTGTTGTGGGCCTGCCATTCTGCCATTCTATTCCTAGAAATTCACACTGGGGCCCTACTTCTTGGACTTTTGGATTAGACAGCGTGACTCTGAAGGTATGCACTTTCTCTTTTAACAATTCAAAGGCCTTGGTGGTAGCCTCTTTGTCTTGACTGCCCAACATGATGTCATCCATATACTTCCACATGCATATGTCAGGGTTCTTTTCTTGGCCCTCATGAACTACGGTAGCTAGAACCCCATGAGTCAGTGTAGGGTTTTATATCCACCCCTGGGGCAACACAATGTAGGGGTAATGTTGCCCTATCCACGTGAAAGCAAATACTGGCCAGTGACTCTCATGGATGAGACTAGCAAAAAACATGTTCTTGATATCAGTGGATCCCATCCATGCAGGCCCATAACCCTGGATGCTTTCTGTTAAGGCTGGTAGTGACAAGATGGCAGCTATCAAAGGGTCAGTATTAGCATTCAAAGCTCAAAAATCAATAGGCAGCTGCCACCCTCTGTTTGGCTTATGCACTGGCCATACTGGATTGTTATACAGAGAGTGGGTTTGGATAATAGTCCCATCCTCCAACTGCTGGCTGATAATACAGTGGATAAGTTGGGTGGCCTTGGGGGGAGTTCAATACTGGGGCCGGTGCACTCCCTTCATGGGAAGCAGGGTTAATGGGATCATGCTACATCTAATTACAGCCACTATAGCCATTTCTCCTGGCTCCTGGTGAGGCACTGCCCACCCAAACTGCCATTTGTCTTGCTCAAGGGCAAAATGCTGTCCTCTTAGTACATTAAGTCCTAGTAATCTTGATCCCCCTTTAAGTATTACTGCTGCTGTTACCTTAGAGCCATTAGGTAGTGTGAAGGTCGCTCAGGCCAGATGTCCTGGTCGTCTAGTGCCTCCAACCCCAATTACTTGATAAGGGGTTCCTTTCTCCCCCTTCCAGTCTATGGAATCTAAAATGCAAATCTGGGCACCCATGTCTAATAGCATATCAACTGACTTCTCACTTTTGCCTAATTGAATCTGTATGGGTATCTGAATCAAGGGGCTAATACTAACTTTAGATACTGGTCCCCAGCCCATGACTGCCCGCATTGTGACCCCTTTCTTTGGGAGTCAGGCCAGCCAGGCTCCCTAGGCCACGTGATCAGGGGTGGGGGTAAAGGCTGGCAGCCTTGCATGTGCTTGGGAAAATGTTGACAGTTCTGCCATCAGGGCAGAGAATCCTTCCAGTGGCTCTGCCAGTGGCGAAGAAGGCTCCACTTTTGGGCTTTTCCCTTTGCAGGACATTGGTGGGCAGTCCATCGATTTGCAAGCTAACAAGTCTTTCCACATGCTTGCTTGTGGAGTCTTGGGCTGGCCATTCCCGGCTCTTCCCAACAATTCAGTGGGGCTAGGGGGTTTGTCTTTCGCTGAAGTCACGGCCATGTCCTTGGTGGTTTTCATCGGTTTGGCAAGCCCTGGCTTCTGCAAAATGGGTAAAAGCTGCACTAATTGCCAGATTGCATCTCTTACCGGGTGATTCACTGCCTCTGGCTCCAAGGCCAACAGGACTGAGGTGCACTCTGTTGGTGCTCATTGGCAAAAACTCCTCTGCAATGGTACTGTCATGACTTCTGCATCTGGCATGCAAGTCCAAACTGTTGCACGAATGATTTCAGTTACTGCTAACCACTACAAGCAACAGACAGCCTCCTCTAAATTGGCCCATGCCCGAGGGGCAGGGTTAAGCTCTTCCACATTACCAGAACTGGCTGCAGTTGCCTGCAGTGCAGCAGAAAACAAAGTAACATTTTCATCACCTCCTGCAAACTGATTCAACTGTAGCTTGGGGCACAGGACTAGTTGAGCAGCTTCTGCTCAACTTACTGAAATTGCAGAGGCTCCTTCACTATATATTCAAACTAGCCAGTCTATCAATGGCTCTCTGGCTTGGACTTTGCTGCTTCTGTATATCTCGAATCTCCGCACAGGTAAAGGAATGAAGCTCTGTTCGGGGATTCCCTCCTTGTGGCCCTGAGCAAGTTACCACCATGGAGAAGGCTCCTCCCTCTGGGCAGGGACATATGGGGGCGGTTTGGCACTAGGCTCATCATCAAGCTCCTCCCCTCCATCTGTCCCCTCCCCTTTATCTTCCTAGACTTCAGTTCCCAGTTTCCCTCTATACAGACACTGTCACACTTTCTCGAAGGTGGCTCCACAGCTTGTGCTAACTGTGCACTTTTCTGGAGGGAAGCAGCCACACGCATGATCATAATTTTTCCTTCCTTCCAGTCTAATGTCTCCAAGTGACTCTGGGCAGCTCATGCAGCCTCACATGCCACACTGCTGGAATCCCTCATGTCCTCCAACTCCTTACTCAGCTGAGTGACCTTTTCCTGGAGCTGGGCATTCTCTTCAGCCCCTAACTGCAGGCACATGGCCAGCAGCCCTCCATTCCAACCTTTCTGTCTGGACCAGAGTCTCTCAGTCCTGTTCATGATGTCAATTTATGTCCCAGCCACCAATGGAGGGTTTGGGATTGAAAGAGTGGTTGGGGTAAAAAGGTAAGAAAGGTTTTTTGACTTAACGAACGCACAACTAGGCATAATGTAATAAGACTACAATAATACAATAATAATTTGCATCAGCAACTTATCGGCAGTCCCCTCTGATGCCTGCTATATAACAAATTCCTCTTCTGCAAAGCTCAGCGAAGTCAGGCATCCCCAATTAGCGCTGTCCCAGGCGTACCAGGAAGGACCCTAGTATTCAGTCCTTGGGCTCCTTGAGATCCACTAGCCAAAGAATCCAGGTCTGCAGCTAATTTTAAATCAGTAGCTGCTCTTATACCACTGCATCTTCCTTCTAATGATTTCTGGAGCACTAGCCAATTTATAACTTCTGAGCTATGCTGATAACTTACAGCCATACAAATTCTCCAACTATAACTCTTCTTAGGACTGACCAATAGCAATACAAGCATTTGCACTCGTCTGATAAGGTTAATTTTAACTGTGCCACAAGGCTTACTACTACTTCTACAAGACCTTGCTAAAGTTACAAGGCCTCACTACATACAAGGCCTCACTAATCTTTAACTTTAATTAGGCTATTAGCAGCGACATACAGCTTACAATATGTGAACAGATGACAAGAAATGCCTGGTCTAATCTTCACAGTGTTCAGCAAGCACCTTCAACACAATTTTCAGCTGTGACACATAACCCTTGTCAAGTTTTTTTCTAGGCATCATGGGAAAGGGAAATTTAAAAGAAAGATTTGAAGAAACATGGTATCATTGCTGATATTTATGGGGAATTTTTCCCAAGTAAGAGATGACACCTGGGCTGGTTGAAGGTGGGAAGTGACGTCTAAGCCTTTATAAACCATCTCTTTGCTACTTTTTCTGTACAAATAATGAAATAATGTATTGTTTGTACACTGGCTATCTACATGCTCAAGATGGATGCAATCCAATAGTTTCTAAAATTCCCACTGAAGTCAACAGTGGTTGACCTGAGTGAAGACTAACAGTTTCATTATATAACCATTATTTTGGGTAGTGCCAGATCCTGTAAATAGCTCCTCAAAAATCAGTGGAGCTGCACAATCAATAAGATACACTACACAATGAGAGAGAGGCAGAATCAGACCTAACAAAAATGTAAGAACTGCCATTTATGAGAGCAGATTCTGCCACTTTTACTTTTGAAAATGATAAATTAAGGGCCTTATCCTGTGAATAGTTGTGTCCAGTGAAATGACTCCTATGAGACAAGTGAAGCACATATTTAAGGATTTGTAGGATCGAGGCCTTCATTTATACATTTGTAATTTGTGTCTCCTTTGCTATATCCCGTTAATAGAATTGTAATCCTTCCCAAGCACCTCAGGGTTTGGGCCACTATGTCTAGTTAAAGGCTACTTAAACTGGTATTTTACTCTCACCACCAAGGCTGCCAGGCATATTAATGTATTCATTTGTGCAGAGAGAAAGTGAACTGTATGTTGTTTCCCTTATATTGTATTTTAATCACCATCAAAAGTTATACTCATAGAGAGGATGATTAAAATACAGCCTTTATTGGCTGTTTATCTTAAATTGAATCTTTATTATGACTAACTATTGTTCAAGAGTTTGATAGCAGCACATCTTAAGAAGAAGGAAGTGTACATGAAGTGTGGGGCTCTGTACTAGATAAAACTAATATAATCCAATTCCTGAGAGGAACTATTGAGAGAAAAACAAGTAAGGAGACTCAGTGTATATTTTTAAGCAGCTAAATAGAGAGAAACATTCTAATCTGTCAACTATGAGGGTGATCACTTAATGGAGACAATGGCCAATTCCCTATGAGGTATACAGACAGCTGCAGAGGTAACACAATCAGACTTTAATGGCATTTTATTTCCAGATGACTGTTAGCTATGACCCCATAGCATTTTTAGACCAGAGAGATGTGTCATTGAATCTGCCAATAGTGCTCTTTTTGTTTGGATGAAACTTATCTAGGCAATGATACAGCTGTTTGATTTTATTATTATTGAACCTGCTCCATTAATATGCATGTTGACTGAGTAACTGCCTATGAGCCTTTTAAAATATGCTTCTAATCACATCAGCGTTAAATATTAACTAGAAACTTGTCTCTATCACTTGCATTTCCTCTTCCTTAGCTTATCTATGTGTGTGTCAGTGTTAGCAGTTATTTTGGCTAATAACTTCATTTATCATAAACACATTTTTTTTGCAATTGTTATTTACTTAGATTAACTAATGTAACAATGCTTCCACCATGCAGTTAGGAGAAGATAATGCTCAATGGATATGATTTGAAAGTATTGCTTCCAGTAACCATTTTGTTTTATGGTTTTTGCCCCTTTTTTTTTCTTTTCCTCTGTAGGGAATTTTTGTCCTAGGATTGCCATATGCTCTTCTTCACAGTGGTTACAGTGGCCTGTTTCTTATTATCCTGACTGCAGTGTTCTGCTGTTATACTGGCAAAATTCTAATCGCCTGCCTGTATGAAGAAAACGAAGATGGGCAGCTCGTAAGAGTGAGAGACACATATGAAGACATTGCTAATGCCTGCTGCAAAAAGCTGTTTCCCAGACTAGGTGGCATAGTTGTCAGTGTGACCCAGGTGATGGAACTGATCATGACATGCATTTTGTATCTGGTTGTTAGTGGGAACTTGCTGTCACATAGTTTTCCATATGTACCAATGACTGAGAAAACTTGGCCTGTAATTGCATTTGTAACATTGCTGCCTTGTATATTTATCAAAACTCTCAAAATAATTTCTAAGCTTAGCCAGCTTTGCTCCTTAGTCCATTTCATTATCATTTTCGTCGTGATGACTTACTGTCTGACACAAATACACCAGTGGTCCTGGACAAGATTTAGATTCTCTATTGAGTTTGAGAATTTCCTGGTCTCAGTTGGGGTGATCATTTTCAGTTATACTTCACAAATATTTCTCCCCACCCTTGAAGGAAACATGAAAAACCCAGGGGAATTTAACTGCATGTTAAATTGGACTCACTCTTTTGCTTGTGTCTTCAAAACAGCCTTTGCAGTGACTGCATTTCTTACTTGGGGTGACGAGACAAAGGAAGTTGTTACTGACAACCTGCCATCGTTCTTGCAAACCCTAGTGAATTTGTGCCTCTTAGCCAAGGCTCTCCTCTCTTACCCATTGCCTTTTTTTGCAGCCGCAGAAATAGTGAATGCATGTATCTCTAAAGGCAATCATTTTGGTAACTGTGCTCCCTTATTTGGTCTAGTTTTAAGAGGCTCACTTCTTTTCTTAACTCTGCTGATGGCCATGTGCATACCACATTTTGCCCTGTTGATGGGTTTAACAGGGAGTATAACAGGGGCTGCAATGACTTTTCTCCTTCCTTCTCTTTTTCACTTAAAACTTAAATGGGAAAAATTAGTGCTCCTGGAAAAATGTGCTGACATTTCTGTTTTTATTTTGGGTTTCCTTTGCAGCCTGGCAGGTCTAGTTTGCTCAATAAAGGGATTGCTTGAAACATTTGGAGGCAGCTAAAAGAGCTGTCTTAATACCAGGTAAAGCCTTCACCCTACAAATGCTTATACTTACTAAGTGAGTAACTGTACTCAAAGTGTGTGTCCCCTTGAGTGGATACTTCCATTTTGCAGTGCCACAGCCCTGCACACTCTATGTACACACTGCACACACTGCAGGCTGCACACACTATGCATGCAGATGTTTGTTGCACTGCTACTTTGCAGCATGGCATATTTTTTGACATGAAGAGATCCCAATGTCAAAAACACCCATGCCAACAAAAAGTGAGGTGGCACATATGGCAGCAGTGTATACCACCCAACCTAGCCAGCCAAGCACACTCCAGCTGCCAGCTAGACTTCATGCACGTGGATCACCACTGCTGGAGCTCTTGGGGGGCCCCCACAACCATAGGTAAGGCTGCTGGGACTAGCTGGCCACAGCCTCCCCTACCTCACATGGGGCAACTTGCCATGCACCAGAGCATGCATGCAGGGGCACTCCCCAAGGACAACTAGCAGTGGCACAAATATGTGCCACTGGTAACTGTCCCTGGGAATGCACAGTCCCACTCATGGGGATACACTCAATGGGGCTATTCCTGTGACTACAAATTAAACACATACTCAAGTGTTTGCAGGATCAGGGCCTTGCTGGCATATTTGAATAGCAACCTGCAAAACCTAAATGGAAACAGAGTTAGCTCCCCAAATATATGAAGAATATTCTCTATTATTCAAGTTTGGGACAGAAATTAATAAATGTAGAAATAAGTTCAAATTAACTCTTTACAGCATGGGCAAGAGTATTAGAATCTGGCCTAAAATAGCACAATTACATATGAAGAAGCCATCTTGACAATCTATTGCTGGCATTGATTTTTTTTCTGGAAATGTATGTCCTGAATAAATATGTAACAAACCTTGGACTTTCTAATTACCTGTAACACTAACTCTGTTACCTCTTCTTTAAGGGGAGAAGAAAAACAACTTAATTTGCAACAGCTTTTAAAATCTTTATTGCTACATTCAAAAGGGTGTTTTATGTGCTCTCAGATGCATCTCTAGAAAGGGTCTATACCAAGGAGTAAAAGTAGAACAGAAACACTTTTAACAGACTATTTCCACTACTTGCAATGAAGGGAAGTATGTTCTAAAAGAAACTATAGCTAATCACTGCAGCTTTCCTGAAAGTCTGGTTCCTGAGATTAATTCCTCTGCAATGCAGTTACTCTATTGGTTGCAAGAAATCTCACTGGTAACACGAGAAAGTTAATATGTAGTTCACTTTCCACTCTCAGGCAGGAAATTTCTTTGATCTTTTTATTTTTACCTAACAAAATTAAAAGCTAAAATGAAGTATATATCAAGTTCAATAAACAGACACACAGTTAACATCCTGTACAACTTGCCACTGTCTTTAGTTTTAAGAGATATTGGCTTAATAAAGAGATCAGCATCACAATGTATTTCACATAAGTGATAATTCATGTTGATAGGAGGCAATCGAGTCAGACTACTTTAATGAATGCATATAATCTTATTATAATAAATCTATGTTATGTTAGGTAATTAAAGTAATTATTTGAAAGAAGAAATTTTAAATGTTCATTATGAAGTTTCTCACAGTCCTCTACTGACTCATATTAAATGGAATTTGCATGTAAACGTAAGGTTGAATCACAGAGTGGAGAGCTCAGTAATGATTGCCTAACCGTAATATTTTTCTTTCTAAATTCTTAGCGGTTTGTTTCTGGCCTGTCTGGGTATTAGTGATGTCTCTAGGCTAACCTATGGCTAACCTAGGCTGACAATGATGTCACTGTGTAATTAAATGTAGAAGAATAAGTACTAGTAAGGCCAAAGCATGTCTCTGCTCTTTTCTCTTCTCCCTAATAATGTATAGAATGGCAAAACATTTGTCAAGTACAGATCATTAGCATGTAGATTATGACAACACCGCCACTATTTTGGTGCACGACTTCCAGAACAAATTAGCAAATAAGTGGTTCTAGATTTCCAGTACTTGTGTCCTCTTAGACACTATACACGTCTACATGAGACACTTACTGCACATTAGCCTAATAACACTGTACATTAGTGTGTCACAGCAAAAACTATGCTAATAGCCTCTGCATAATGTTATTAAGTTAATGCACAGTAAGCATCACTAAATAACAATGTGTTGGCACTACTGTGCAGTAACTCTACTGTGCAGCTACTGTGCAGCTACTGCGCATTTATTTAGTACTTCACTAAGGAAGTACAGTACCTAACTAAATGTGCAGTATTTATGGTGAGTTAATGAATGTGTAGATGCATCCACTGTGAACCAACTTCTGCTCCCATTTTAAAGTCAAAATCAATTTAATATCATTGCTTTTAGCAGCATTATTCTAGATTGACATTGGTGTAAACAGAAGCATATTTGACCCTATGCATTTTGTTTTTTAAAGAGTAGTCTTTTTACTTTTTGTAAAAAGACAAAAAGTGTTGTTCAGTGGAGTAGTTGAAAGGTGACATAGACCTTGATTGTCATTGTCCAATGACATAGACAAAAGGATATTATCACTTGGATGATGTCAATGAAAGGGTATCATTACTTCTCTGTTTGGAGAACATTCACAAATAAGTAAAAGTGTGAGAATGGTATTTATCATGTTTTATCCTATCTATTTCTCTGAAGATTTTAGAAGGCAGTTTGAAAGACTGTGTAAGAATTCTTTCACTTGCTTTATTCAACCAAATCTCAAAACAAAGTTGCAAAGGGGCTTTTTGGAGGAGTGGGGGGGTTCCTCTTTTATTCCTCTTTCCTTTACTTGTTTCTGTATTTTATTCTTCAGAAATGTCTTAAAGTTGTCTCTCTGAATTTGCTATTTGAGACGTATCTAAAAATAAAAGTCCAGCAATAAAAGATGTCAAACAGTTTAACTGGAACTGGTCAAAATATGTTGTCTATATTTTGTTGAGCTTTGTTGGGGATTTTTTAATAAAAATAATTTATCTCAAAAGATATGTAAAACCTTTCAAAAGATTAAGTTTTTGGACAAAAGTTATACACTTGAGTAAAAATTATATAGTTATAATTATATATTCTGTCTCCTAACAGAAAAATTAAAACATTTGATATTCAATCTTTGTTTTTTCAGGTGCTAGATTTTCCCCCTTTCTTCCCAATGTTCCAATGCAGAAAATGGGTGGAAAAAAGAAAACAAGTAATCCAGGAAAAATGTTAAAAACCTCCCCAAAATTCTAAGTTTTGAAAACTACAAATCTGTGTAGGCAGTTCTATTGCACTAATTTGTATCTAGGTGCTTAATAGTTACCTGAGTACTGTAAACATGGGCAAAAGGCAAGATGTGTTACAAAACACAGATTTGGAATGGTCACTGGTAGCAGAACAAAATATGTAGTCTGTGTTGAAAGAACACTCAGTGAGAGGTAGGGAAACAGTAAATAGATGATTTTCAAGTCACTGGAAAAAAAATAGGAGTACCCTCGCTCCCACCCTCCAGGAAGTGGGGTTCCCCACTGTCACGCAGGCTCCCCCATGCCTTTTATCAACATGTGGGTTCCTCTCCAGGCCCCTACTGTGTGAACCTCTCCATCATGACACACATCCCAGAGCTCCACCCACATTGGTAAGAGTAGGAAGCACAAACTTAAAGGGAGAAGAAGAGCTCAGACACTGACTGCAGTAGCAGCTAGATCAAGGAGTAGAGTGGTAGCTGGGTGAGACAGAGCCCAATGTTTTCTTCCCAGGAAAGCCTAGATCCTTGGAAAGAAGTGAATCAGCCTAGACAGCCAAGTGATGAGTAGATACATCTCAGATTCCCCTACTGTGATTTGCAATCTGGGGACAGATCACCTTGTAGGAGACAATAGTCCTTTCACCCACTTCTTGGGCTACAGGATGTTCAGAAAGCTACAATAAAGAGTCTTTACAGGGCTAACAAGTCTCAGGAGCTTCTGATAGACTCCAGCTTCCTAACCTACAAGGATCCAAATGAGGAATTCAGGGAAACAAAATGAGAGAAATAAATAAGTATTCAGGCAAGCATATTTTATGGAATTCTTTCTTTAATTCAAATAATTAAGTCAAAGAATCCTCTAGTTTATTATTATTCCTAAATAATTTTAAATTCTAAAAGTCATCAGGCACCACATTTGTAAAGTAACACACACATATTCTGTCTGGAATATTTGTGTAAAATAAAGGCAACTTTGAAACTATCATGAATGCCATCCGCTAAAATGAAGGACATTTGAGAGTTGTGGACACTCTGTACATATCTATTAAATGACTACTAGACCTCAGGGTAGTGAATAAATACTAATCATCAGAATCACTAAGCTAGAGGAAGGAGTACTCCCTACTTTTTAAATCCATTAGTCTGGTCAGTGCTGAATTATTCCTTGTAATATTTGCTAGTGTTCCATCAAAATTATTTTAAAAGCTAATAATCAATAGTAATTAGAACATCCAATGGAGCAAGTGGTAACAAACAAATTAGAAATAAATTGCATCCAGGAAGAAAATATTTGCAAACCAGCTCCCCCTTCATTTGAAATACAAAACCTTTTTTTCTGGTCTTGGCATGTATCTCCTTTCCATGATGGTATCACAAGTACACCCATTTTCAGATTGTTTTTAATCAATCCATTAAATAATAAAGAAATAAAGCCCTGAACTCAGTGGGCATGCTACACATTGCTATTTACTATGCAGTAACCAAAATTACTGTACAGTTCAGGCACATGTCTACACATGCACTCCTGTACTACACAGTAAATGTGGTGACTTATGCTGAGTTGATCGTAAATTTAATACCTGTATGATATAAGTATCAAATTTATGCCCAATTAGTTACTAGGCCTGTGCAAAGCAGCTAGTATTCGCTTTGGATTTGGCCGTTTCAGGGGACGGTGATTCGATTTCGTGATTTGAATCACCATCTAGAATCTATTCAGCTGAAGCTGATTCAGATATTCGGCCCCTGATGAATTGACCAAATCTCCAAATCAAACAGGCTCCACTCCCCGCCCAATCTCCCAGTTCTGTCAATGGCTGCCCCGCCTGGCCCCAGCCTCCTGGCTCTTTTAAAAAAAAAAAGCCCCACACTCACCAGCTGCTGCCAGGCAGAAGGGTGATCCCTGCTACCCCCTACTGCCCTGCGCTGCATGGGGGGGCTCTTCATGAGCCCACATACCCTGCCCACTCTCCCAGCCCCAGCATCCCTGTTTTTATAAAAAACTAGAACAAGAAAAGCCCCATCTACTGCCAGGTGGTGTGGAGGGGGCAATCCCCACTGCCTATGCTGCATGTGGGGCTGTGCCATGAGCCCCCAGAGGCTCCAATGGCTGCTACAGTGGTCGGTGAGTGCACGGTTTGGGTTTGTTTCTTTTTAAACCGGGAGCTGGAGTCAGGCAGGGTAGCCATGGGGTGGGGGGGAGGGCTCATGGCAGAGCCCCCCCACACAGTGAGGGGCAGCAGGGATCACTTCCCCACTCCTGGCCAGGCAAGAGCTGGTAAGCGTGAGGCCTTTTTCTTTTTTTTTTTTTAAGAACTGGGACCTGGGGCCAAGCAAGGCAGCCATTGACCTGGCAAGGACAGCAGGCAGGGATCAGGGCACTCAGGGGCGGTGGGGGAGCAGTCAGGAGATGGAGTCTGGCAGGGGTCCTCCCAATTTTTTCTGAATTGATTCGGAGAGCTTTGAATCAATTTGGACCTTTTTACTGGTCTCCTTATTCAATTTGGAGATTCAGCTGCTGAATCAGGCCAAATGGAATCAGCACCTGAAGCTTCACATAGCCCTATTAGTTACTGCACTGTAATGCATGTGTAGATGCCTTACTGCGCAATAACACTGTGTGCGTGGACTGACTCGGGACTAACTTTAGTTCCAAGTCAATCCACATACAACATTAATGTACTTTAATGCCTGCACGCATAGCTGCTAGCCTGTTTCTATTTACTATGCAGTAACTTACTACGCAATAAATGTAAGTTGGTGTAAATGCATGCGTAGACACACCTAGTCTCTGGGTAGATATAGGTCCTGATTCAGGAGATAGTTAAACACATTTGAGCCAGTAGGACCATTTACATGCTAAGGCACATATTTAAATAGTGTTTTAACATTGGGAGTTTTATCACTGATTTCAGTAGAACCAGGATCTTACACAATAATGATGTTTTAATATCTATTATAACAAAAAGCTTTACAGTCCATTTTAAATGCATGGACTCATTTCTTAACTAAGAGATGTTTTTTCCCATTACTATATTTCTTCTTCTCTCCTAGCAATAAGATGTGTGTTTCCCACTGATGCTACTGATAACAGAATGTTAGAGATAAGTCAGGTGAGGATATTGAAAAGTAGTTTTTGAGGCAAGAAGCACTTAGTTAACTGCTCTTCCCTGATTATAATGCACTTTGCTTTTCATTCTCTGAAGTGAATTCTCAATCACATACACAAAATCCATTTTATACTAATCAGTTACTCTGAAAATGTGGTTGTATGAAAAGGGAAAACAAATAAGGTATGTTGTCTGTGCTTCAAAGAATAGGCTGATACTTAATCAAGTTTCAATTTTCAGTATTTCTGTTCAGGAACTATAAAACTTTAAAACTGGTAACTGAATGCTGGAAATCATTTACCCAGTTCTTCTGTATTATTATTAATAACTGGATGATCTAGTGCTACTAGACAATGTTTAATCTTCCAAATTGCAGCTGAAAAGGAAATGAAGCTCAAAAAATATTCTGATGGTACATCAAGATTTACAGTCCTAGGAGTTCACATAAAAATAAAATGTTGGGAAATGTGTTGTATTTTGTAGTAGTTTGTATGAAGTATTTGAAAATACACTGCTTGAAAAACCTTAAGTGTTTTTGTCCACTATTAAAAGATTTGTTAAGTTGCATCTATTTAAAAGGTATCTATTTATGTCTATGATGCTAATATTTGCCCAGTTACTGTAGTATCTGAGGACTTCTCAGATTTGTACTGGAATGTTCTTTATACCACCCCTCTGAAGTAGGGAAGTGCCACAATATCCAATTTTACAGTTCAGGCACAGAAAGACTAAGGCATGGATCTACAAAAGGTCTTAGGCCTGGTGACACTCAGCGTTGCCACGTCTGAGCCTTAGGTGCCCTAGCTCTGGGAGTGGAATTCACAATTCTGACTTAGACTTCTGGGGTTATGTCTATAGAACTAGGTCACTCAACCAGAAGGTCACCCAAAAGCCCACATCCATCAACCATTTAGACTGTAAGCCATCTAGACTGACAGCAATCCAGTCAATCTTTGAAGCATTGCAGAACTCCAGAATGGAAAGTCAACACCCACCATCTATCTCCTTGCATGTTTCTTCCTGCAGTGGGTTGTGAATTTACACAGGGTGCAGACCTCAAACAGGATATCTGCCAGCACTAATCCCACAATTCCCTATTCCTGACTTCTAGTCCTTCTACAATTTGCTTCCTGCCCCTACTTTTCACAAGTAGAGTATTTTTCACAAGGCTGGAAAGAAAGACAAGTTTTCTGTACATTGGTTCCTAGGAGAGTTCCACTTTGCAAATGAGAGCTCTGTTCAAATAATGTTGGGGCCAGCAACCTACAGAGCCATTGGATCCAGGCCACAGATGTGGGGCTTCACTGGCACTGGGGCTTCTCCCATGCCACAGCTGGGAAAAGCAGTTGCAGCAGGAATTTCTCCCAAGCTGGGTCAGGGAGAAGGGGCACAGGGGCTTTTTCCATGCTACGATGGAGAGAAGCAGCAGGAGTGGATGGGTCCTAGCACTCATTCAATTCTGACCAGAGCTGGGTCATTCTGTCTATGATCTGAAAAAGTTCCCAGCCACTGGTGTAAGTCTATTTGGTATAACGGGGCAAGAGAAGGCTAAGATAGATCAGGCAAGTTTTGGGTGACCTAAAAGTTGACCTAAATCTATCAGTATAGGCATACTTGAAGTTCATTATACAAATGCTTCAGGAGAGAGAGATGCCTTAATATGGTATTCATTAGTCAGCATGCTGGCTGGAGGTGGGAGGAATGTCTAAGGTAGGCTAAAAGGAGACACTGAGCAGGAAGGCTGAAATTCCTCCTCTTTCCTGGACTACCTAAAGGTCTGAGTTAGTCTCCTCTATGAGATTGGGTATGGACAACTTCCTCACTTTATTCCTCTTGAAAAAATTAAAGAAGGAGAGATTGTTTATCTTCTTGCTGTTTTGGGAGAGAGGGGCAGAGGGTTTTGTTTTTTGTTTCGTTTTGTTGTTAATTAAATAGCCTAGTACTTAGAAAGGCCTGGATTCTAGGTCCTTTTCATCCAGAGAGAGTTCAAATTCATATCTTCCTTCCCCACAAGACAGCAATAGACCCCCAATTTACACGTATTGCATTCCGGGAGAATTTTGTGTAAGTCAAATTCGCATAAGTTGGGATGAATTTTGCCATAGGAAATAATAGAATAGTGAGGGGCTGCATACACCAAACATACCTTAATCATAGCTTTTTTCCCCCTTTTCTCAGTGGAATCGCCTTTAGGGTGTGTATCTAGCATCTCACCTATGCGTCTTGAGATGCGGCTACCACAGTAGCAGCACAATGGCAGCACTACGGTGGCACAACTCCACTTGATTCTGCCTCCAAATCTTGTGAGGTGTTCACATATATGTGTGACTTTCGCGAGTGTTCGCATATATACACAAATGATGCGCATCTCAAGGGGCATTTTCCAGTCTGGACCCTAATCAAAGAATTGTGCAAACATGAGACATGCTTAAGTCAGAATTGCATAAATTGGGGGTCTGTTGTATCCTAATCATCAACCTACAGGCTATATGCTATGTGCTTCTTCTGTTGAAGCTGGTACAATATGCAGAAAGTGATGTAGGATTCATAAGGCCAGATAGAGAGTGAGAAAGTAAGAGAGAGCCTAACTCTCCTTAAGGGGGAGATAAGGGAGTTCTGGTTATGAATCTAGCTCCCACCATTTTTATCCTTTTTAACAAGTAACACTTTAATATAGATTACACAAACTCTCCCAGGACTCCCTTTACCCCAGCAAAGTGCTCTCATCAGTGCTAGAGTCAAGCCCTTTTTTGCTTGTGCTACGTGGCCCAATAACATTTACACTCAATTCTGCAAAAGCCAATCCTTCAACTAGAGGAGTGGAGAATACATAATACCATCACCCAGCTTGTCCTATAGACCAAGGGTTTCAAACTCATCAAACCCCATAGACCAGATGAATGCTGTGGTGCCAGATGAATGGTGCAGAGTTATATGGGGCCTGTAGACCAGTCATGGGCACCACATGCACTATACCCCATGGACCAGCCCCATGCAATGCATGTGGATCCACTCAGAGCCCTACAGGCAGCACTGAGGGATGGATTATAGGGCTGTACAGGCCATATCTTTGATAGCCTTGCTATAGACTGGTGGTTAAGGCAGCCTGCTGGAAGGTAAAGGCTTAAATCTTCTCAAGCTAAACAAGACATTGAACCTAGATCTCACAATTCCTAGGTGAGTGCTCTAACTATTGTGTCATCATAAGAGTACATGGGGAACACATAACTCTGTGTTCTGCCTATACCCCCAAAAACAGGTCTTTAGTACCTTTATTAATGGATCAATTGTTCTTATATCCTTCTCTTTCCTGTCTTCGGTTCCTGCCAGCTTATGTCTTCTTGACTTTACAGTAAGCTGAGGAAGAAGGAAAGAGAAAAAAAAAAAGAGAATAGAGGAGGGAAATGGAAGAAGGGGGAAAAGTGAAAGGAAAAAGAAAAGGAACAAAACAGAAAAGGGGCAGAATAAGAAGGCAAATGGGTCAAGAGAAGGGCACACATTGGCAGAGGAAATAGAAAAGGAAGAAAGAAGCTACCTTTCATATTGGAATCCCAGCATACCAAGACATTTTTCACAGGTTCCCTACTAACAATAAGTCAGACTTCACTAGTAATCATTCAGGCTGATATTTTCTGTATGGTAAGTTCTTATTTCTTTCACTTCTCCAAAACTCCTGTGAATTTTGAAATTTGTAAATAAACTCTTTATTGGTTCTTTGGGTGATTTCTGTGATTTATGCTCTCTGTTTTTCAAAGGCTTTTGAAAAACTAATAAATAAATAATGTTTTAAAATATTCATATTTTTCTGCAGTCTATTATATATTCTTCTTCCTCCTAGAGCTTCACTCTCCTCTCCACCCATCTTCAGACACATGCACTGGCCTGATTCATTATCACTCTGAGTATAACATAGCTAGGGACAAAGGACTGGGAAGCAGGAATGAAGCTTCTAATCGTGAACTCCATTTGGAGTAAAAGGCCTGTCCTTACTGAACCAGCACTGCATTTGTCCTGAAGAAGCCCCTGGCCCAGGAAAGTCTTTGATCTAGTTTGTTTACATGACAATGAATTGTGGGTAGGCTGTAGGTGAGAAAGAACATGGCCAGAGTGGTCAGGCCTTCTAGCTCTTCCTCAGATATCAAAGTATCTGTGGGTATTATTACACATGATTTTTAGGCAGCTCCTGGGCCTCTTAAACCCTGTATTATCCACACATTAACACCTGAAACTAGCTTTAAACACATTTTAAGTGACTTAAAGTTATACCACTCCAGGTCAGATTTCTCTCTGATCCATGTTAACCAGCTTATGTTCCTTTAATACGTGGCCACTGCCCACAGATGAACTGCCTAAATTGCAGTCCTCCAGCATCCCAGGATGCAGTGTTCATTTCCACACACCCTTGTTTCTGTGTGGACAAACTTTCTACCCCCTGAATTTTACTGCCTGGGTTGCAGGGTGCAGAGGGTTCTAGCATGAAGCCAAATCCCCAACTTACCCCAGGGTATGACCTTCCCACCCCAATGGCTGCAACCCATGCAAACAGCCTGCAGAGCACATGACAGCTAACCAAGTTGCAGGGCATGGATGGGTCTGGGTGTGTGGTGCAGTGGGGGGACAAAGTAGGGGGCAAGATTGGGTCCCCATGAGCTGAGGCTTCCTTCCTGGTACAGAGGCAGTAGCTCCCCAAAAGTGCCTTTCCTCACCACTCCCACCTTCCAGCCATCCCAGGAAAGATGATCAGCACCCTCCACGCTCATCCCAATCCCAATTTACTTCCTCTTTATTTCTTTTTAAAATTCCCCCCCCCTACTTCTTATTTTGTCCTTCAGTAGCTGGCTGGCTTCATTTCACCACCCATTCCCCATCCTCATTTCCTTTCCAGCTCCCATTTCTTTACCCACTGTCATCCCATTAACCCTCTGCCTTCTAGATTCATGATCCTGCCCTTCTAACCCATCTCTCCAACAGTCCCACCTACAGCAGAGATAGAAAAGCCTGTCCTTTACTGGCAACACACAGCTATATCTCCTACTCTGGCCTCAGTTCACCAGCCCTCTAATGGCAAGTCACAGCTGTGCAGGTCAGGGACAGTCAGAGAAAGTTTTTAACCTTAAGGTGTGATTGTTCCAAACTCAAACTAGCACTAACACCAATTAATATTTGAAAAGTTCAGACTGCAATATGTAACAAGGCCCTGTCATTATTCATTCACTCATTCATGAAGTCATACAAAGCATTCTTGATCATCATCATAGAAGCCTGCCACTGACTTCACTGGAGACCCAGTTTAAACTATAGGGAGTATTTTGGCCTAAATTTATGCCTTGATCCAAGGACCACAATTAAAAGTAGAATATTGCCTTTATCACAGAATGAGCTTGATTCCTTTGTTTCAAAGGCAGCCATAATAGGTGCTTCCACTGTTCAAAACTAGAAACCGAAGGAAGGAAAATGTAAATAATGAATAGTATAGAACACAGGTTGAGAAAACCAAGAACCCACAAAAGGTGTGAGCCACCATCCACATCAGTAGGTTTCTGCATATTGTTTGCGCTTAGCAAATCATTATCATTATTTATATTAATAATGCAATGAGAAAAGCAGAAGGCAAAAGCAGAAGGATCAGAGGAGCATACTCAATACACAGAGGTCATATTACATGCACCACATTCCCAGTGCAGTTTCCAAAAGGATACCAAGACCCATTTAGACAGCTGCACCCTCTTTACCACCTGTGAATGGGATCTCTGGTCCTAGTCTTCAGAACAATCTATGTGCTTTCTGATATATAACTTCCATCAGCATGTTCTGCTGTTCCTGTTTGTGGAGTAACATGGTTATCCACAAAGTCCACAGGAACTAGACAGCAACATGTCAGCATTAGACTAGAGGCAACTGTTAATCAGATGGTAATGAATCCCAACAGGCTGCACATGACCAGAGATGGAAAATCATTGCCTGTTGAAGAATCAGATGGGAACAAAGAATAAGTACAAGGTTGGAAGTTTATTAGTGAAGATGATTGCACACTTCTATACACATAGTAGGAGGACAGGTAATTAAGCACCATCAAAAATCATAGAACAGTCACTTCAATAAAGAACAGGAGAGAGTTGAATCCTCACATCAACTCCAATCAGACAGTGGGACCATTCACTAACCTAAGCTACTAAGGTGCCTGATGTCATGTAACAGGCAGTGAATTATTGCCATATGATGTGACACTGATGTGTAGATCCCCGAGTCCAGCTCTGCATTGTAATCATGTGTATGAATGAACATGGGAAGTGTGTAAAAGTACCCAACTGTTTTAACACTAAGTATGTTCCTTTGCCATGTTGACTTAAGCTTTACTCTGTGCAAACACTGGAGGTGATTTCACTGCTATCTTCTGTCCAGTATAATGGTGCTGCCACTCCCTCTGGCAGCCAAACCAAGGTGTACTCTGGTTACCCAGGGAATTGCCCCATGTTCACCTGTCATTTCTTAATCTTAATATTAAGTTTGTGAGGTAGCCCTCAAGTTACCAGAGTGACACCTTGGGTGCCTCACTCGACCCTGTTAATTATTGAGCCACCTCAGTCTGGCCCAGTCTTTAAAGAACTCGCCTCTAAGCGGGTATGTTTACCCTCAATTGGCCAACCTCCTCAACCCATGAGGCCTCAGTCAGCCCAGATCGACAACAAAACATCTTTTCTAGGCACCCACACTCTTACTCCCCTTAAAGCTACCCCATGCCTTGCAGCTAAACAGAAATCAGAGACAGAGGACCTTGTCACTCAAGACACTTAGCACATGTTTTATTTTGATTGTAGTAAACATTACCATGTCTTATTAAAACGTGTTCTGAGTAGTCATGCAGTAACACTTGATACAATCTCAGCCTGCTCTGGAAAGGGCTGGAACTGTGCCCCTCCTCTTCCACACTGGGTGCTGCAGCTTGCACATCTTCCTGTGAGGAAGTACAAACCCCATCCTAGAGTCTGCACCCTCCCTCCCTCTGCCTGGCCAGGGACCACCTGCACCTTGGCACAGCAGGGCAAGGCAAGCCTCTGATGCTGGCAGCAGGCTGATGGGAAGCTGAGTCTGGGAGAAGGTGCCATTCCTGCCACTGGATCTGAACCTGGATTTGCTGCTGGATTAGCAGGGTGAGCCAGCTCTCTGCTGCTTGCAGTCTTAAACTAGCCCTGGTGTGGCTAGGGTCACAGAGCTGGGACTGACAATCAGCTGATTGTTCATCCTGAAAGAGTTCAAATTCACATCTCTCTTCCCCACAAGAGAATATTTTAACCACCAAGCTACAAACTATACTCTCCTCTCCTTCTGTTCAACCTGGTATACTATGCAGAAAAAAATGCATTACCACAATGCTTTCCAAACTTCCTCAGCATGACTTCATTTATGGCCCTATTTCCTCATTCCTGTTTTCCATCTCTGGTCATTTTGGGAGTGAGGTTGGCCCCTCACTCCCAACCCACCCCTATGACCCTGTCCACTGATGTTGCAACCCCATGTAGGGTTGTGAGCCACAATTTGGGAACTACTGCATTAACAGCTCTGGTATGAGGGGGCAGTCTGGGCCAGGCTAGGTTCAGGGGAGGAACGCCCTGCAGGACTGGGGATTGAAGAGCCTGGGGACTGTGAGCGGGGAAGAATCCCAAAAGAAAGACCAACTGGTTTTGTCGTTGGGCACTTAAGGCATGGTAACTGCATGTTTACCTATTCAACTGATAGTTGCAACCCCAGCACCATGTAGTGGCAGGGTCAAGAGGAAAAACCATAACTTTGCTACTATACAATAACATTTAACATACATTTTACTGCTTGGACGCATGGGTGCTTGAGCTTTAAGTGCAGTTAACGTGTCCAGGTATAACATGCAACATGGCCCAAAAACAAAATTAACTTCTCATTCTCTTAAGACTCTTTTCCTCAGTCCCTAGGGCCCTCCCCCCCCCCAAGTCTTTCAAGGAATTAAGGAATTCCTTCTCTGAGCCTGGCCCAGACTGACCCCTCAGCCTAGACCTCTGTTCAAATCTTTTGCCTAGTTCCACCCCTTTGGGTTTTTCATTAGCAGACTTACACAGGGCTAGGGACACAGGCATGGGTGAACTGGGCAGCTGCGCATGGCCCAGACAGAGAGGAGGCCCAAAAATGGTAATTTTTTTTTTTTTATTATCATCATCATTATCTCTGGCAAAAGGGAAGAGGAGAGCAATACTAAGAGTTCATCTGGGGCCACCAGGAATCTAGGTACAGCACTGGACTCACAGCTTTGCAGCCTGCTCTCTGCAATTAGTCAGTCAGTTATAGGAATCCCAGGACCCTGTTATATCAGGTGAGCCTTGTCTGTATTTCTGTAACTTTTAGGCATTGCAAACAGGTGACTTGTATTTAGGAAGTACAGCAGTACAGAGAATGCCTGTATGAGTGGTGCTGTAGATGGATCTGCAGCACCACATACCACACATGCGTGACTGTCTGGATATGCATGTAATTAGTAGATTAGGCTCTGACCCTATGAGTGTGTAATGATGTGTTGGATTGCACCAGGGAAAAGCAAACCGTGGTGCAAAATTTGGCAGGAAAAGATGAGATGGAGCCAGGAACTGTGTTGAGCCTCTCAGGAGCGTTAGCTGCTGATGGGTACAGTGTGGAAGTAGCAGTTCAGGATAATCCTATTTTACTGGGACAGCATGAACATAAGTACACCACCTAAATATACAAAGTGAAGTAAAATATTGCATTGCATGTCCCCAATGTCTGCTCATGTGGCCCCAGCTTCAGGCAGAAACTCTGATGTCAAGGCAATTGTATGTGTTCTATGTACGACTCTCCTCTCTATCCATCAAGGAAATGGAATGGATTATCTTACTATTCCAGTATATTTTAGTTACTTTTTGCCATTCTAACAGCACAAAGATGCACCAGGAAACTTACTGGTAGGCTACTAAACCATCTCTATTTAGTACAGAAACTTCAAAGCAGCTCCACAATAGTCCCTAATCCAGTCTTTCCACAATGCTGGGGGTTAGGCTGGGCAAATGAAACAAGACTAGGGCTGCTTTATGATAAGCCTTGGTAATTCCTGGCTGCAGAAATGGCTCCTTGCATATACTACGAGGTAGTACAAATTAAAAAAGCTCTTAGACAACACATCTACATGGGCCTATTAATACACAGCCATAAGCTCCAGAGCTTATTGCTGTTGGGCACGCATCTGCACATGCGCCTGTGATAGCAGCACATTGAGCTGGGATGGAGCAGTCCCAGCTGGCAGGGAGCCCTGGGGGCTGCTCCCCTCAGCTCAATGTGCTGTGGAGGGGCTAGCTGTTGCACAAGCCTGCTTCAGTGCAGGGCTAGCTTGCAGGCCACCCCTGCACTGAAGCACCCTCGTGCCCTAGCCAGCCCCTCCACCATTCACATGTGCAGTGCTATGAAGTTTTTTACTCAGCAGCAAGATAGTACTTGTATTTACAAGCACTGTTGCCGCAGAGTAAATTCATTTACTCCAGCCTAATATACTTAATAGGGGCTCAGCTTTTCAGTCTACTGTGCAGTAAATGTCTCACATAAACATGCTCAGTGAGCTCTAATTTGAGCCCAAACCCTTCTTTCCTGCCAGCAATAGGTCAAGGATCCACAAAAATACCTTTGTGTCCCACCTCATCATTAGCAAGGATGATTTCTCGGTTGCAGCACAGGAACTGGCTCTCTGACTTCACTCTTAAGGATGATGTCAGGGAAACAGGATCTATGTGTATTGACTTTGCACGGATGAGTAACAAAGGGTGGATTGGATAAATGAACTTGATATTTGTCTATCTGGAACTATTGCACTGAATTGCTTCAGGCTATTAAAGTTCCTGTTCAAAAAGATGGGTTTATCTCAGTGACAAATTTCTAATGCTTCATGCATTATATATAAGAATCATTCCAACCACAGAATTACAGGCCCTTATTGGTGCAACTTAGATAAGAATGATCTTAGGATCCTTAACTATTCCCTACAATAGTTGGAGATAATAAATGAAAAAGAATATTGTATCCGGTAGACACTGGAAGGCAGCATGGATGTGTCGAAATTGGACAAGACACTATAGTTATTAATGTTGTTCTTACAGTAAGGGCTATAGGAGTTCAACTATTTAAGACCTTGCTTTTATGCAAGTGTGTACATGTAGCGCTAACTAAGTAGAAAATATGGACACTCATTATCATAAGGGGGAGTCCTGGGGTATAAATCACATTTCTGTCATTGAAGTTTTTCCCACTGAAATGAAATGCCATATGCAAGAACAGTGAGCTCTGAAGAGAAAAGATATAACACATGCATAAGCCAAAGCAGGGAAGTATGTGAGGGAATATGGTATTTCACTTCACTGACTACCATGTAAATCTTAATCTTCAGGAACTGATGCTTTATGGAAAAACACAATTTCACTTCAGATAAGGAGCCTTATTATATACCACTTTAAAGCTCTTGACAAAAGCAGGTGGTAAAATTATCTAGAGTGTTTTTATAATAAAACCTACTGCATGAAACAAAGCACAGAGCAATCTCCTGTTTTAATTATATGCTTGGAGCAAATGCAATATCTTCAGCTTTAATAAACATTGACCCTTTAACTGGATGTGCCCTACAAACAAATTAATGCCCATCTGGGAAATAATCCAATGAAATAATCCAATCATGCCAACAGGGAACAACTTTGTAAGACTAGCAAGTTAGGGCTCATATACTTTAGACTGTAACAGGCTGCTCCCTGTTAGCTTGTTGCTAGAACTGTGTATCCTTCATAGGCTTTTGCTTCTTGTTTTAAAAGTAATTTTAAAAGCCAGTACTCATGAAATGTGTCAGACTAAAATCATTACAAATGAAGTCTGCCTGGGTTAGAGCCCAGATGTTCTGTCTTTATTACACAGGCATCATTTTAGAGAAGGAGAGTATAATTATACCCACACATATCCCAGGAGGCATATTCCCCCAAGAAAGGTAATTACTGATGCTACTTTCAGCCTTCCTGTTGTGGGTATGTTGGGCTGGGGACTCCTTTTAACTGTGGTCAGTGCAGAACAGGAGCTTATTCAGTGTATCCTGTTTAGAAGTTATCTCCCTTCTGACTGGAGGAAGCCCTTGCAATATTTGGCACACATTCAGCCTTCCGAATGCAGCGAGAGAGTGGCACAGCCTTAAGGACAGAAGAATTACTCCTAGCACAGTAAATGACAGTGGCAGTTTGTCCAATCTGTACATATCAGCTTGAGATCAACTCAAACCTGAACTCTGGATTCAAAATTCTCACTTCAGATTCAGAACTTGCTTCATGGTCAGTCATTAGCCTAATAGGCTAGAGACAGAAGTTACATATCAACCAATATACGTGATCAGAAACTGATTCAAATATGTAAAACAACAGCAGTTCAGTGCATATAAACCACTTTCAAAATGGCTTAAACTGGTTTCAGACAAATCTGGACAGATGTAGAATGAGACTTAACTAATTTAGGTTAAATCAGTTTATTGAACTTCTGTCCCAGATCCCCTCTGGATTCAAGTTAACTCACAGTTTCCCAGCATCCTAGGATGCTTTGCACCTCTCCTGACCCAACCCCACCCCAGGAGGGTGAGCAGGCTAGCCTTAGCTCAAGCTGAGTATACCAGCTGAGCAGGGAGGCATGCTTTAGAGCCCCCAGCTTCTAGCCTGGGCCACCGCAGGCACATGGTTGCATTTCTGGAATCAAAGGGAAATATCTGTTCATTGTCTATTGGTTCAATCTACACAGTTCAATCTAATAAAGATTAAATTGATTCAGCCTTGGGCTATTTGACTGTCTGTACTTAGTCATAATGTACTAAATCAAGATCTAAATTTCTAGACATAAATATAGATCCTAGATCATAATTTCTT
>JAGPOW010003642.1:99937098-99954433 GCA_030014935.1 Caiman crocodilus | reverse complement strand
AAGAAATTATGATCTAGGATCTATATTTATGTCTAGAAATTTAGATCTTGATTTAGTACATTATGACTAAGTACAGACAGTCAAATAGCCCAAGGCTGAGTCCATCCACTAGACTATGGTGATATCAGATTCCAGTCTATTCAGGCCACAAACATCTGAAAGATTGACCATGAAGATGCCAGTTGATGCTAATTGTGCAAGTCTGTTTGGCTGAAAATGAATTGTCTATTAAACGCTGAACAAAGGTGACTAACTAATTTCCTTTATGCTTCCAAGCAGCCACCAGATGATAAAGCTTTAAATGGATTTTTTCCCTCATAAAGGAGTGGTTGTCATGAGATTCAAATATTTATCAAAAATACAAACAACTGACAAAGCGGTTTTCCCAACTCTGTAAGAAGCCCTGGGTGGGATACATCCAAGACCATGACACATGAAGGCCTCTTGCTAAATACACATTTCAAATTTGACTTAGTGACAGTGTTCTTTCGTTATACCGTTTCTGATGGAATTGAAAGCCCTTTAATGCCACAGAAAAATAGATATACAGCCTTAGGGAAAAGGGATGATTTATCTGTTGCATTGCACATGTTGAAAGACAACATGTACATACAAGCACAAGACTGGACAGATTCTGGAACTGGTTTTTTATTTTTTTATTTTTGTTTCTCACCTTTATTCTGTAGGAGCGTGATACTTGAAAAACTACCTGCATTTGGGATTCTCTCTGGTTTTAGTTATGTATATTTGGGGATTTTTCTTTTTGATCCATTTTCTCTTTAAACATATGCAAAACTTCAAGCAAATCCTTTGGGACTGAAGACTGTGTGTGATCAATACAGAAACTATGATTAATGTTATTTCCAGTAAATACTTGCTCAACTTACGTAGATTTAACCAATATCTCATCAAATATTGATTTTTTTTTTTTGGCGAGGCAAGACCTTAGCAGTCTTCAAACAAGGCATATATACCTTTCCTTTCTGTCTCAATTTCCAACCACTCTTGCACACAATAGTAACTAAGGAGAAGATTGTGACTTAGTCTGGGCACTCTAAGAGTGCTTATTATACCTTATGCTGTAAGCCGCACAAATATCCGGTTTACTGCTAGTTTGGATTTTGGAGCAGTCTCATCTAAGGCTAAAAAATCTTCTCTGACTGTCCCCCCACAGCACAACTGTGGCTTGCTATTAGAGGCTTGGTGAACAGGGATGGGACTAGGAGCTGCATCTGTGAGTTGCCACTAGAGAGTTGCCACAAGACAGGCTTCTTTCCCTGCTCTACGGTAGGGGTGTGAGAGATGGGTTGCAAGATGGGGTGAAGGGGAGGAAATATGTAACTGGGATGTGGAGAGTTAATGAATGGGAGGTGGAAAAGAAACAGGGATGGAGCAGGGGTGATGAAAGGAGGGTAGTCAGCTGCTGCTAAGGATAAAATTAAAAATAGTAAGAAAAAAATTTAAAATGAAATAAAGGGAGATTAAATCATGAGCTGGTTTAGGGCAGTGCATCTTTGCAATGGGGCTGGACGCTGAATGCCAAGGGGATAGGCTGGTGGGGCTGAGGTCCCTGATGGGGCAACAACTGGCCCTCAAGAGCAGTGGGGGGGGGCACTGCAGAGGAGTGAGGGTGTCCCTGCACATGGCCCCAGACGGAGGTGGTACCCCTGGGCTCATAGAAACCAGGCTGCAGTTACTCTGGCATCTTCAGGTGATGCCAGGACCTGAAGTGCACAGGGGCTGGTGGGCTTGCTGGCTGGAGAGAGGGAACACATTGTCAGGACAGGAGAGGAGAATGGAGAACCCCGCTCCAGGCCAGTTCCATTCTGGGCCCCCCCCGCAACAGCTGCTGCAACAGCCCCTGCCTCAGAAGCCATCTCCTGCCCAAATACTGCCCAGTTGCAATGAGGCATCCTTGGCCTGCAGCCCCAGTCCCTCCACAGTGTGCCTAAGCCCCTTATAGCAGGGAGAGTGGGATGCCCAGGAGAGCACACAGTGTCCATGCCCTCGCCCTGGGGGAATGGGGTGCCTGGCATGGGATATGGCTGAGCCTGAGTACAGCAGGAGGGGATGGAGGGAGAGAGTCTCTGAAAGAGGGAAGGAAAGAGCACGTGGGGGTGGGCAGATGGACCAAAAAAACAAACCTGTGCATGTGCAAGCTGCAATGTAGTACAAGCAGCAAAATGTGGTGCAAGCTGCAAAACAAGCCATGGCATAGAGAGGGGCTGCTGACTACCATTTCCCTGGGTGCCTCGGAGTACCATGGCTTGTTGGCTGTGTCTCACCCCATCCTGACACAGGGGGCCCTTGGAATGTGAGAAGTGTATCTGCATGGTAGGGCGCTTGGACTCCCCTGCTGGGAAACCGAGTCAGGTCATCAAAGCTGAGCAGCCATCTTTTGACAGAGCTCCCTTCCTGTTGGGGTGCTGGCATCTGGTGTGCCAGTGTTGTTTCCTGTTCTCTTCCTCCCCCAGAAAGGGAAAGGCTGCTCCTTTCAGATACATCACTCAGACCTACTCTCCCTGCCTGCCAGCCTACCACCCTGGGAGGTAGAAGCATCATGGGGGTCATGGTAGCTGTAATGTGGGGAGACATGCACACAGCGTGCTGGTGGAGCATTCTTATAACTCCCAGGATGCCACCTGTTCTTCCCCAGCCTGCTCAAAAGCCTTTGGGCATTTTCACACATGCAAGCTCTGCAGTGCCGGGCGTTTTGAAAAGCTCCTGGCACAGCGATGCTTACAGTTGTATAAGTGGCAAAATGTACATCAGTGCACAGAAAATGGCGGTGGTGCACTTTTAAACTAAAACACCTCCAATGTGTTTTAGTTCAAAAGCATGCCACCACCATTTTCTGCACGCTGACATGCATTTTGCTACTTATACATCACTGAGGTGCAGCACGGTGTGTGTCAGTTCGCACCTGGAGCAGACCTGATTAATTGAGTCTGCTCTGAAGCGGCTGATCTCCAGTGCATTACAAAACAAAAGACTGTGTATAAATATCCTGTAGAATGAATGGAGGTTGTCTCTTCCTTCTTGACCCCATAAGCAGAAAGTCAGCTCTTGGCAGTCTTTGGCATGCAGACGAGTCCGCAATGTCATGGTCAAGGAGTTGATCACAGAACTCCCCCTTTTACCTTCAGCTACAGGACTTCCTCTGAGCCAGAGTGTCCATTTAAGGTTGCATGGCACCACCCACACTGTTAGATGCAGAGGCTGCTCTTCTCACTGTGGGATTTCCTGGGGACTGAGAGAAGGAGGAAGAAGAGGCCTTGAGACTGTTTCCAATTATCTAGACTGACTGTGTGCACTCAGACATTCATTCAGTCCCATACAAATGCTGACACTTACCCCCACAGTAGTTCATTCATGTCAGAACTTCAAAATGCTACAAGTTTTAGGATGAGAGGTAAATTGCACTTGCCTTGCTCTGCCCTGGTACTTTCACAGGAACAACAAGGCCAGAAAGCAACTCCACCGTGGTAAGTGCCCTCTTGGCTATGTAATCTAAAGATACCATCTTATAAATGTGTTGCTTTCCATATAGTAAAAAACCACACTCCCACTCCTCCCCAACCCCCCCCATTCCCAGACAGCTGCAAACTCAGTGGGTCTCAGCCCATCCTGACCCCACCACCAGCCACAGGGAGCAGGGTACAGCCCATTAATAAAATCATTTACCCTTGAATAGGCCTGGCCAGGGGATGCATGGGCATGCCACTGATTGATATCATGCATTATGAACAGCACAATAACTTTACTCTCCTCATCAATTGCTGGAGTGTGTATGTGTGGGGGTGGGGGCATAATATATATCACCTGTAATCCCTGCTCCTAGCTAGCCCAGCACCAGCCCTAAGCCAGGGCCCCAAGATATCCCAAACTAAGCCTGCTCCACAAAAGCTTAAGGCCACCCCCAAGCTCCCATCCAAAGCTCTCCAAAGCTCCCAAACACCAGCCCAAAACCATTCACACTCTTCCCATTCTCTTCCACAGCTCTGCCAGTGTCCCTCACTCCTGATCCACAGCCCCCTACCCACCACAGCCCTGTCAGTCCCCCTTACTCCTGAACCACAGTCTCCTGACCTCCCCAGCCCTGCCAGTTCCCCTCTTTCCCAAGCTGCAGCCCCCTTCCCCCAGCCCTGCATGTACCCCTCACTTGTGACCCACAGCCCCCTGCCCCCTGCCCCCATCCCTGCTGGGGCCTCTCACTCCTGACCTGCAACCCCTGCCCTGCATGCCCCTTACTGTATCATCCCAGTGGAGACAATTGCTGTTTACTGCATCTTCCCTAAATGGGTAATGGACCAGATCAGGGTGGGGAGGGATGGGTCACAGAGCTGGAGCACGCCTGTCAGTGGGGTCAGACTGGACCTTGCCTTTCTCCAGCACAGGAGGGATTGTGCCCCACCACCTCCAGCAGGGCCCATGAAGGAGGAAGGGGTTCTGCCAGGAGGACTGGGGGTGCCCAGCAGTGGCAGAGAGGAGGACTTGGCAAAGAGTGCCCAACCAGCCAGTCCCACCACTCTGGAGGGACATCTAGAATGCTAACTGTACCACTGGAGGTGCCTGGATGCTATAGTGCCAAAGCTGGGCAGGGCAGGGCAGGGCGAGAAGTCTGGCCTCTGTCCTGCACCAGGGTTCTCATCTGGGGTTTGAAGGGGAAAGATCTGGTGGTCTCTGGGGGTCCTCAGTACCCAGCTCCCCCATGTGTCTCCCCCTGCCCCACTGCTGATGCCCCTCATTTCCACGCCGCAGCCTCTGGGCCTACCCAGCAACATTGCCTCTAAGCTGCGCAGCATCCATAGCTGTGCAGGCGTGCCTGGCAGCACAGCATGAGTACACCTGCATGGCCACACAGCTTAGAGGGAATGCTGCTCCCCAGCCCTGCCAGTGCCCCTCACTCCTGAGCCACATTTCACTGTCTGCAGACCTGGAGACCTAACCCCAACTTACTGGAGAGGTTTTCTGCAGGGTGCACAGTTTCTAATTCTGCTGGTTCCCTTTAGTTCCCTTCACTGTAGCTGCAATGGTCCTCCTCTCCTCATATTGCAATGAGGTCCAGCACCTCACTATGGCTCCAATTAGATGCCTGCCTGATGGGGGAATATCCTTTGGTTCATACCAGCTGAGTGAGTGGGAGGTCAATCAATAGAGGAAATGTATGGGCTAGATGGCATATGCTCTGCAGTGTTTGCACTGGGTTTTCCCCTAGAGGGGCAAAGACGTCCCACCTTTAGGGGCAGGATGGGGAGGTGGCTTGCTGCTACAACCATCCTCTAGGCAATACAACTGTGGGGGGGAAGAGATGGAAAGTTTGTTCATAGAAAACTGGTTGGTTGGGGCACGCTGCCTTGGGCTTATATGCTCCCAGGGCCCTGCCTACATCTGGTCAGGTGACTCCCTGGGCTGGCTGCTAATTGCCTCATTAGTCCCCAACTAGCAGCTGCTGCCTCTGCCTAGCTTACAGAGCTCCCTGGTTGGGCTGCTTTTCCTTTTAAAGGAACAGAGAGCCCCAGGCTCACTGGTGTTGCATGTTAGCCACCCCTGCTCCAGAAGAGTTGTCCCTAAACTTCACTGCTAATTAGGCACCTATACTAAACAAGTATGGGCAGCATCTTACTGTGTACTCCTTGTCAAATCCATGCTTTACCTTTTTTATTTGCAGACAGTGGTGGAGGGTCCCATGGGCAACATGTGGTGCACAAGCCGTAGGTTGAAGACCACTGCTTTAGAGCAGTGGTGCCCAATATTTTTTCTCCTACAGGCCAGATCTGGCTGATGGCCTCAATCCAGCAACTCAGGTGGGTGCAGCAGGGCCCCATCTGAAGGAAGCGGGCATGGCTCAGCCTTGATCAGGCTATGTAGGAGGAGAGGGCATGAGAATTTGGCAGCAGGGGTAGTTGGCAATATTAATAGTCACTGCTCCCCAGTGCCAAATTTCCATACCCATTGGAAGTCCTGCAGGCCAAATGCCATGGCTCCATGGGCCACATTTGGTCTGCAAGCTGGAGGTCAAGCAGAGGGTAAAGAACTTTCTACTGCCTCCTTTTGGTGAACAGGGGGAATAAAAAAATTGTCTGCATAAAATGCTTATACAACATCCCAGATACACAGATGCTCCAGAGAGAAATAAGCTTTTTCCTACCTATTGGTGACTAGGTTGAAGTAAGACTATTGAGGAAATTTAATTTGCATAAGCTTTCTACGCCACATTTCCCAATAGCACTTTGTTAGCTACCATAACAGAATACAACACAAAATTGTTCAGGTAGTAGAACTGAACTCAGGGAGGTGAGGTGGAAAATGAATTCTTGTCTTATAGCAAGCATAAATATTCCTGATAGTAAAGATGCCATTCAAGAGCCTTATGCTACTGGCTTTCTTCCACTCAGAAGCCTGCACTGCTAGGAAGAGTTTGTAGGGAAAGGTGATGCAAACTAAAGGCCTTGAAACAGGAGATGATGCGATGACAACTGTTTGATGAACATGGTCAATGATAATGACTGAGTTCATCACAAGACTCCGAATCTGTCACCTGCTGACACTAAACCTGACAGTGGATGGGGAAAGGGGAATAAACATAAAAATTAAAGAAAAAACAAAACCCACCTCTGCCTGTAGATGTACCCATCAGCAGGACAAAATCTGAGTTAGACTACTGCTGAAGTTCTTTGGCAGGATGTTTTGCCTATTCACATAGATTGTTGCTGAATTTTTCCAAGCTGATATTGTGTTTCCTTTTCTATTAGTAGTGTTTGCCTTGTTTCCTCCATAAGCCCAGTGCATAAAAGTGTGAAATAACACCTATTACTGGTAGCTAGGAAAAGTATTTAGCAATCTGAAACACTTGAGGAGGGAGCTCAATCTCACTGTTAATTGTAAGAGCAATTTGAAGCTGTTTGAAACCTGCTATTGCAGTCTGAGTAAGGACAGCCCAATGCAGGCCTTGATTTCTGTTATCATAGAATAAAAGGATCATAGGAAAGTAAGGCCAGAAGGGACTATACAAGGTCACCTAGTCCAGGCCCCTTTAAATAGAACTTTCTATTTAACTAAGTTTTGTGAAAGTTATATCTTTAAAAATTTGGACCAAATCCTTTTGACCACGTTCTTAACACTAGTTCAGTCTCCTTTCTTTCATTTCTTTTCCTCTTTACTTTTTAGACTGATTTATTCATTACTTACTTTTTTGCCATGCTATATTCCCAATTCAGCTCATTTACCATTCTGTTCATGCTTTCCTGCCCACTGAATTCTTCCTGTTCATGCTTTGGTATAAATTGCCGCGTTTCTTCACTCTCTGATTTATTTACTTTCTCTAGGTTGGAGTCCATGTGACTAGTATTTGGATTCAACTATATGTCACAGACTAGCCATAAATATTAAGAAGTCAGGTTGTTGTGATTAATATTCAGATGCTAATGCACTGTAACATGTAGAAGCTCTTAAGTCAAAAGTTTTCTGAGCTGATCTTTGCAGTTAATGTATATGCTGTAATTGATACATATAAATGAAAAATCAATAATTAGTGGGAAGAAAATACCCTGGGGAGCATTAGGTGCTGCCAATAACATTTTCACAGGGGACTAAATCAAATGTTTCAGGCAAATACATAAAAGGTATAGATTGCAAGTTGCTGAAGAAGAGGAAGAACGGTAGCCAAAGTTCTCTATATGATGCTTTTCTTGAGCTTCCATGGACACACTTCAAACAGGTTTAATTTGTTTTCATTCTATGAACCATATAAAAATGCTGTCCTGGAAAACATGAGAAAAATCTAGACTATGGCTCTCCTACTTACAAGAGAAGTCCAATAGCTCTTACCTCCGTTGGAGTTATAGAAAGCAACTTCTTAAAGGACTGAAAGTCTTAAATGACTGATGTAATAAACTATGCAATCAATTTTCTACAGAAGGATATAGCAATTTCCTGTCTGGTGCTTAATATTAATTTCCACTGAGCAAAAGAATAGCTGCTTGTGATCATTTTCTACCAAAAAAAAAATCCCACAGAAGGTTCTGAAAGTTTCTAAGGTAATGTTAAACTATCTAAAAAGCAGGGTACACAATAAACTTAACATTCTTCACTCTGAATTCAGAAACTCTGAATTCAGAAACTCTGAATGTTTCTGTTTTAAAAAAGAAAAGCATTTATTTTAGTATTATCAATAGAACCTTGTGATAGTAAAATAGACTTTGTTGGGCCATTCTCATTTAAATTCTGAAGGATTTAATGCTGTAAGCCCTAACTGTTAGTTTTGCTCATACTGAATCACACTTTACACTGTATTAATGGGACTGTTTGCAGGGTAAAATACTACGTTGTCTTTTGGCCTCCAAAGGCTAAGCTCACAACAGAAGAGACAGCACAGCCTCTTGTAAAACACTGAGTTGGGGGCAAAATTGATTGATAGACACTTGCTTAAATTTTGTTGGGCTGAATTTAAGTTGTGACATACACTACTGTTCTCTGCTCCATTTAATGTTCTTGACTTTTTCATGTGCTTCTTGCCATTGTATCTGACCCCTCTGATGCAGGTAAGGGTACCTGTCCTAGTATTTCCTTCTGGTTGTTGTACAGATCGGAATTAGTGTCAATAAAAAGGGATTATCAACAAACACAGAGAACACTTAAGGAGAAATATTTGCCACTCGTTCCAATTAGAAGGACTGCCTTGTGAAAGTGAACTGCTTCAAAATACCATGCACCTCCATTAGGGACTGACCTAATGGTTAGGCCACTGAGGGAAAGCAGGAGCCAGGACCTAGGGCAGATTTTGGGAACCAAATTACCAGCTCTGGAGAGAAATCCAGAAGCACCATCCAAAACACAGGCCATGGTCAGGATTTGGGAATCAGATGCTTAGGTTACCAAGTCCAAAGTCAAAGTCCAAAACCCAGAGCCAAACAAGGGCCAGACACCAAGAAAGTCAGGAAGCACAAGAACCAGGAGGCTTGGCAATGCAGACCATGGTCAGAACGGCTGACTGGCCTGCAAGTCTGCTACCACAGCTGCGACTAAATGGTAGGCAGGGCTCCCAGCAGCTAATCAGAAAGCTAGCTAGTTGATATGCTGGGGCAGAGCTTGGCATCCGGAGACTGAAAACAAGTGTGCCTGCCTTAGCTGTGCTGTCTGACTAGGGTCCCTGACAACCTCCAGAGACTGGAAGTAAATGTAGGAGGATGTCAGGGATTCTATTTGTCCATAGATATATGTAAGTAAATAAGCTGCAATTGAGAAATTGCAGACAACCCTTGCAGACAAAATTCCTTATTCAATTCTGTGTTGTTATCATGGCCTCCTGGGTCGTCTTCTTTAAGACAAACCAATATATGTTTCCATGAAGGGTTCTCTAGTCACATATTTCAATCATGTCACTCTGAATGATTTCTTTATATTCATTCCCACATCTCACAAGAGACTATTCCAGTTCCAAAGTGTTTGCTAAGGGGCAGAAATACAGATAAGATCTTCTGCTCTGATTCTGGTGTCTTTGTACTTCACAAGTGACACAGTTGGAGCAGAAAGCCTTCTTACCCCCAGCAACTTAGAAATAGTATAGCCCAGTGGTGTCCAAACTTTTTAAGGTGAAGATCACATTATTAAGTAAAGGGCAATTCAGGATATACAGCCCCACCCCTTCTGCTCCCTCCCCAAACCTCTGCCCTCCCCTCCCCAGCAGGTCAGTTGGGGGGCGCAGATTAAGGCCCCCACCGTAAAGGAGGGAGTGGGGCAGATCAAGGCCTCCGAGCTGCAGTGGGGCTTGAGGAGCAAAGCCCAGTGTGCAGCAGCAGCCACCTTGTTCTGCACAAAGATTAGAGGGGGTCATGTGCCCCCCAGGCCTCTGCTGGGGTGCATGCAGCAGCAGCAGAGGCACCCCACCATGTGTCTGGACGAGCCACAGGTGCTCTGATCTTCCTCTGGCCTGGCCTGGCCTGGCTGGGGCTCCACTCACCCAGTACCAGAGGGCATGGAGAGGGATTGTCACACTCACCCAGCCCAATTCCAGCAGCAGGGAGTGTGTCTCTGCTCAGCTACTTGCATCCCGCCGCTTGTATATCCAGCCATTCCCATACTTCATCCCAGCCACTCCCCATATGTATTCCACTGCTTCCGGTCATGGAGCCTCTAACAGTCGATCTCAATCTGGCAGGGCTAGCCCTGCCCCCTGCTGAGTGAGATTAATTGTCAGGGGCTCCCCAATGAACTGGTCAACCATGACTGACTGGTTAGTGACCACTGGTATAGCCATTTCCTATATCAACTTCCCTGCAACCTAAAGAATAAAAGATGCGGCATGGAGGAGGGTGTCCATGGTCCTTTGGAGGGATGTAGCCATTTTTTATAACTTAGAAATGGTTCTAACTTGTTTTGGGGCTGAGGCGGCATCTATGACTGTGGCAGATGCTCCCTGGGAAAATTTAAATGATGCAAGCAGCTTATTACAGACTCCAGGGATCAAAAATATCTGCTCAAAAAAATAAGTGGAGAGGTGCACACAGAGGCAGTGTATGTTGCTCAAAACTGGGGTCTGGTTGGCTGGAACCAGACTGCGGCTGCTGGCCAGGCTCCGAGTATCGGGATTGTCTCTGCTGCAGCCCCTGGAGGCCCCCAGGATAAGCCTTGTGCTAGCCCCAGCCTCCCTTACCCCACCTGGTGTAGCCTGCCATGCACCAGAGTGCGCATGGCACAAGCGTTCCCCGGAGACAACTTGTGGCAGCACAAGATGCACAACTGCTAGTTGTCCCTGGGGAACCAAACTTTCCGGTTCATCTGAACATGGCCTGTGTGTGTAATCCTGAACTTAATGGAAGTTTTCACCATTTGATAGGTCCAGGATTTCATTTCATGCTTCCTTGCCTACATGCCAGACTACTTTCACTATTAGAAATAGAATATTCCTGGTCATCTCACAGGGTCTCACAGTTGGTCCAGAATTTAAAAAAAGCAGAAAAAACTTACGCTGGCTTCTGAAAATGTAGGGACCGAATCAATTTGAGAAACATTATTCCTTCACCTAAGGAAAATCTGCTGAGTTCTTTCATCAAAATATACCTAGGTTAATGCCTAGATACTATACTGAATCATGCATTTTAAAAGTCTGATATTGACAGAAATAAACACATTGCTGGAACTTAACAAACAAAGGGACACATTTTGACTCCTTTAAATGGCCTTTGCTCAATGGGAATTTCCCTGAGTCAGGAGTGAATGAGGACTTCAGAATTTAGTCCTCTACTAGCATATAGGCAAAATCTGCACCAGCTGGTCATTCATAACTCACGTCAGAGCTATTCTTATTTTATTTGACATCCTACCTGTATAAAACGAAGAATATGGAATTTGAGCAATTTTTCAAGTTTGGCTGTAACAATATGTTTTAGAAGTTTCAAGGGTAAAGTAAAAAGAATGTATGAGATTTTCTAGCCTTAATTATTTTGTTTGCATCTGTATTTTTATTGTGACATAGGGAATAACATATGATATAAGTTTCTGTTTTGAAATTAAATCTACATTTCAATGTAAAATAATACCTTTCTTCCACTCTGGTACTATTGTGTACTCACTAAAATAATTTACAACAAAAATAACACTATTAATATTATTTGGATGCCAGGACAAAAAAGGTGGTTTATTTTTAAGTTGAACTTGCAGTAAGAACGCAAACAGATGTGTAAGTAGGAAAATGGTTTCTAATTATTTTTAAATTATAATCTCTCTTTAAAAAAGAAGGAACCATATTTGGGTTCAAATTAATGACTCTAATGCCATACAGAGGTCCAATTCCATATATATACCAGGATCAAAGTTTCATTTACAAAGTGGTTACCTTGAAATATATCTGAACATGAGCATACTTGTTCATGGCACCAAGACTGACATGGTGTGTATATTGACTTGTACTATCTAGATTTTATTCATACTTAGGCCATGAAAGGCAAATTAACTACTGTTGATTCTCTCTACATACCCTGTATCCAGGATCATCCTTAGGGGGTGTGAACTGGGGCAGTTGCCCTGGGCCCTGCACTTTGGGATGCCCCGTGAAGCTGGGTGGAGTGGCTGCGACAACTTTGTGCTGCCACCAGTTTCACATCCGGCCACTTGGCATCCCTCCCCCACCTCACTGCCGAATCTGCTACCAGCTTCCTAGCATCTAGGGGTGGGGCTCCGCACAGGCTTATTTGCCCCAGTCCCCACACCCTGCTTGGGTCATCTCTGCCCATACTCACCTTTTTCCAACGTGCAACCTTATCATCAAACACAGCTAACTTCTATATGCAGAATCCCATTAAACACTATTTGAAAGTAACTATTAATTTTATTTTATACTAATTAAAATTCCCTCTTTTTTTTTTAATCGGTCAGCTTCCATAATCCATGACACACTTTTAAGACCCTTGGTAGCTCTGCATCTTCTGTGTACACATTCACTTGGCACTGAAAGTAGGGGCTGTCCTCTATGGCTAAGTACAGACAGTCAAAAAGCTCGAGGTTGAATCAATTTAGTCTTTGCAGGTTAGTCTCAACTTACAGATTAAACTGAGAAATAACTGGACAGACATGTCATTTTGATTCAGAAAATGCAGCCACATACCTGCAGTGGCTCAGGCAAAAGCTGGAGGTGCTAGAGCACGGCTCCCTGGCACATAGCTAGCATAGGCTATGTGTTCGTTTCCTCTTCCTGCTGCCCGGAGGTCTCTGGGATTTACAGTCCAGACTCTCAGCAGTAGAACTCTGCAGAGTTGCTTATCACTTCCTCTTCCTGCTGCCAGGTGCCTCTGCGATTTGTAGTCCCCAGTCACAGCCAGCAGTAAGTTTTTAACAGGATTTTTTTCAGTTTTTAGCCTCCTCGCCAACCCTTCTCTACTAAAGCAGACAACCCAACCCAGGGCTGAAAAGCTTGGAGACTGTGATTTAACTTGAAGCAGGAAGGGGTTTGGGACAGAAGTTTCATAAACCAGTTTGACTCAAATCAGATATATTCAACCAGGTTTAACTTAAACCAGTTTCAGCCATTTTGAAACTGGTTTACATGCACTGAACTTCTGTTCTGTTACAGGTTTAAGCTAGTTTCCAATGACAAACTGGTTTATAGGTAGCTTTTGTCCCCAGACTATAAGAAAACCTATGCCAGTTTCTTAACTAGAGGAAACTGACATACCTCCATTGGGTTCAGTAGAGCTGTGCTAATTTACACCAGTTGAAGAGTTATGTCTCTATCTCTATATAGAGTGGTATTTCAAAAACATATCAGAACATCACTTACAAAAAATGTTCAGTCCTTTCAATAGCATTATTACCTTGATACTCTCTGAATCTCTAGTAAGTGGTTTTCTATTCTCTCTTTCCACTTACGCTCTTAGTTTTGTTGATTTTATCTCTGAAGTTTTTATCACGTCTCTTCAGTTTTTGTGATATTGAGTTGGGTTTTATTTCATCACATAAGAACAAGATATCTTAAGGCATTTCATCACTATAGCAGGTTTCCACGAGTTATCTTCACCTGTTACACAGACATTTCTCTGTAACAGTGGACTAATAAAGGCTTGGCTCTAATTCTACCTTTGTATTATGATGTATAATTAGAAAGGACTTTTTTGTCTAGAGTATGTAAACTTACTGATTTTAGCATCAACATATATGGTTTTAAAGAATGAAATTCTCTAGTTCTTTTTGATGTGAACAGCTGTATCCCAGAACCACACTCTTCTATTAGAAAGTTTTTTTGAGTGCAATTAATCTATGTGTGTATCCTTTCAGTACTTGGATTCTTATTATAATGATTCAGTAGCTTTGGCCCCACTTCGGAATAGTTAAGCACATGTCTGACTTTAAGGATATGCTTAAGTTCATCACTTTTCAAAATGCACTTAAGCAGGGGGTTAAGAACAAGCCTAATTGCTCTGTTGAACTGAGCCTATACTTGTTCCAATCCAGAGCCAGCTAAGTATATAGGAAGAGCCACAGGGAGTGTTGGGTCTGTTCAGCCCATTTCTTTTTCAATATTTAACTGAAAATATATAATGCATTATGCATATATCCCCTTAAAAACCATGGAATTCCTTGCTTATGGATTGAAATGTATCCTTCACCACACAATAGAGGTATTTGGTACATTGCGTTTCCTCACTGCAAGTTTTAATTATTTCCAATTCTTTTAGCTACTAAGAAGCTTCTTGCATCTGTGAACTTCAAAACTGCTTAAGATAATGAATATCAATTAATGTCATCCTTATCAAGCTCATACAGATTAGAATTAACTATCTTCCATGGCCTGTTTGGGAGAGAGTGATTAATGAGCGATACTCTTGCTGAGACTTCCTATAATAAGATTCAGGTACAGTAGGATACCATGCATGGCTTCAGGGAATATCTAAAGCCTTCTGGTAAATTAACGGCATTTTATATTATATGATGTTTATAAAGTGCTGTGAGACTTTTAGATGAAAGGTACTGTAAAAGAACATAAGTTTATTAATTTTTATTCATAATGGGACATAGTTTTTTTGCAAGACTTAAACAAGCTTCAGTTAAGCAGGAGATTCAGCAAACTCAAGCTTAGACCTATATTACATCTGGGAACATGGTCCAGTTATTCATAGATGTGAATGTATGCATTTATGGCACTGGTCATTTAGATTTATATTCTGTAATACCAGTAACTCCTAGATTTCAGAACCACTTCCTGCAGCAACCATCTAAGAACTCTTTGCTTAGTATATGAGCCATTCTTGTTACTTCGTTATACTGGAGCAGTTTTTCTCTGCAGTATATTTACTCCCAGATTCTTCTTTATTTTTCTCATTTCAAGCTTCAGAAACCATGCTTCAGCCTACAATGTGTGCTGTGTGTAACCTTTTGCCAGGGAGATAATGGACTACCACATCATATTTTGCAGTTTTATTAGCATTCTTTGTATTTTTTGCGGATGTGTGTGCAGATGGCTTTTAAACAGGCCAAGACATGTGGTCTGTTACAGTATAGATTTTTGTCTTTTTGTTCATAGAAAAATTAATAAAGGCTTGAGTGGTCTGTTAGAGTATGGATTTTTTTTTTGTCCATAGGGGGAAAAAAACTGTTTGAGTAGCTGGAACCCAAGATAAACACTTTATTTTAATTTTGCACATAGTTCTGTTAAAATTTTGCTAGAGATGTAAAACTGCATCTCACTACTCTTACATCTACACGTGTAATTAATGCAACTGAACATACTCCGGCTCAATTTGAGCCAGAGTAAACTAATCCTGATGTCACTATCTCCACATGCATTTAAAATAGTAATTTACTGAGCTGCTGGATACCACTTGTATCTGACAGGACTATCTGGCAATGTAGTAAATGAATCTACTGCACCCAAATTGCTGTGCCTGTGTAGATGGTGATGCTTTACTGCACAGCAAAGCAGTTTGCTGTGCAGTAAAGTATCTTTTGTAGTTGTGCCCACTGGCTGCTAACTCTAAAGCATACATACCTGTGACCCTTGTTTTGAAGTATTCTCTGATAGAAATGCAGACAAAGTCATGCTAATTCTTTAATTTTGGCATATGTGACATGCAACAAAGGTATTAACCTTTGGAAAACAGCAACCTATGTCTTTCTCCACTCCTATTCTATTTGCTTTTCCAGCAACCCTACCAGGGTTTATTTACAGATGCTACACTGGGATTAAATTATGAAAAATAATTAGTAGAACTCATAATTTTTACAGAAGCTCCAGATGGCAAAGACCTGTTAGGTCATCATTGCCATCCATTTAACAATACAGAATTCTCTGAACTACATGCTACCTTTGCAGAAACTGAAAAAAGCAAAATGTGCTCAAAAAGTACCCAAATATTTTGAAAAGAAATAAAAGGGCAGTAACTGCACCTTCAGACTTGGCAGAAGCTATAGGTAAAATGAGGTTCCATATAAGCCTCACTTCTAGGTTATTAATGTACATTAGTTGCATTTGGTGTAGACTTACTGGAATGAAATGTGACCTGTTTTACAAGTCACTAACATGATTATTGGGGTTTGCAAAGCAAGCAGTTCCTCATTAAATTTAATTTGCCAAAATTCTCTGCTAGCTTCTAGCACTATTATATGTAGTTTGCTTAGCAACATTACCTGTTTTTTCATAGGGGCATGGTTCTTATTTTTATTATAATCTTTTGAATCCATAAATTGTTTTTGAGGGGTTTTTTGCCACTCAGGTTTTCTACTTTTGCCGTAAGACTCTTCTCATTTACCTTTTATTACCATCCTGTTTTTCTCCCATGTACTGCATTTTAATTTTTATACTTTCCTTTTATCTGTCAGATATTTTTCTACAAAGATATGCTGGAGATTTTATTTGGGTGTGATATTTATCATTTAGTCTTCCCAGCTTTTGAAAAACACCCATATTCTCAAAGAATCTCATACCTCCTCATTTTTTCAGATCTTTGCCTCTCGAGTATCTTAATAGGACTTATAGCTAAATTCAAAATGGGAGTTCAAGGCCTAAACTTGGGCAACCAAGTTCAAATTCAACATTTATATAACAAGGAGATCTTCAGAAACACATTCAGCTGCCCTCATAGAACGCAACCAAGTTGCTTCACTCCTCAAGATACAGAACTGGTCAGGGCCAAAGTACAGTACTAATGGGATTTTTAAGGACAACATCCCCCCAACTACAAGGCCTGATTTGGTGTGCTGGAAAAAACCTTCATCCACATTATTGAGAAGAGAAGAGAAGTTTAATACCCCTCTTCATGGCTTAGTATTTAAAGCAGTCAACTGGACTGTGAGCAACATTGGTTTAAATTCCCATGCCTCTTGACTTGATAGGTGTAAAATATAGGTTCAAGTCCCTGCTCCAAGTGAATGTTGCAGGCATTAGACTCAAGGCTCAACAGGCCTTTACCTCGTCCATTGAAGGTATTCTACCTTGCAAAAATAGATTTTCATTTAGTCAGGAAAGCAAGAATGACTCTGTAACCTAGTGTTTAGATCAGGGTGGGCAAAATATAGCCCACGGGTTGGATCCAGACCACAGAGGGGCTTTGTCTGGCCTGTGGCGGGTCCTTCCTGGCTCAGGCATTGCCCAGCCATGGCGTGTCCTGCCATCTGGGTATGCAGTGGGGCTGGGGCAGCTCCATGGCTGGACTGTATTTCTAGGCAGCTCAGGCAGTGGCAGCTTCCACTTGCCCCAGTCCCATGGTGCCAGCAGGGATGTGCACACATAGCCCTAACTCAGTATGCCTCATGCCTGCTCTGGACTCCCCTATTCAGGCTCAGCAGTGGCAGCAGCTGCTAGGTAGAAACTGTTGCTCAGCACAGGGGAAAAGCAGCCCCTGTC